>PVLA01009037.1:0-80533 GCA_004027455.1 Hydrochoerus hydrochaeris
TATAGCTGCATGTATGTTTAGGTGTGTGGGATTGATGACCATATTTCTAGGTTCTTGTTGGATTGTTGAACAGATCTGTTTGCACTCTCACTGCTTGAGTGTCCACTTTGTGTGCTTTAATTCTGTAGCTTGAATAACTATTTCTAAAAGAACAATATGTAATTTATCAACTAGTGATTCCTTACTGTTTATCTTCTTTTCTTGAAATTATGTAATATTTCTACTTTTTTCCTGTTTTTTTCTCTTTAAATAAAAAAATCAAAACTAAGTAGTAATATTCAGTCAAAAAAGAGCTAAGTGAAAAATCAAGGATAGATTGAATACATTAATACAAATTTCCAAATACTATTTCAGTTGCATATTGACATTTTGTAAAAAAAATTTATTTAAATAGGAAAAAAGCAAAACAGAAAAAGGCATAGAAATAATACAGAATTTCAGAAAAAATAAACAGTAGGAAATCACTTGTTGACAAATTGCATATTATCTTCTTAGACATAGTTTTTCAAGTTACAAAATTAAAGCATATAGAGTGGGCATTCAAATAGTGAGGCTGCAAAGAAGTTCAGTGATTCAATAACAACTTAGCAACATGGTTGTCATTCCTACACACTTAAAAATAAATGCAGTTATATCCTTTAGAGCACTTTCTGTTCCTCCTTTTCCTTTTTTTTTCAATTTTTTTCATTTAAAGAGAAACAAAAGCATGTAAAAAGTCATTTTTGCAGTTCTTAATATTAAGACTATTATAGAAAAATGAGTCAGTGGTTTACTGATGTAGACTACATGTTTGAATCTAACATCTAATCCAGAAAGTGTTGTAGATTTGCCCTGGAAGAACTATACTTTAGAAATGACTTTTTAAAACTAAGAACATTTCTTATTTACCAAAATGTGTTTTATCTCTGAACCCATGCAGGGAATTTCTCTCTGGCCTTAACAAAAGAATGTAGCACTTGGAGACAAAGATGCAGCCCAGCATCCCTGCACCAGAAGCCAAGATGGAGAATACCTCCATGGCCACCATCACCTTCCCTTTGCAGCTGTGACACATGGGGAGGCAGGTGACCCACACACTGAAGAACACCAGGATGCTGAAAGTCAGGAATCTGGCTTCACTGAAGGTGTCAGGCAGGTTCCTGGTCAGGAAAGCCACCAGGAAGCTGACCAGGGTCAGAGAGCCCAGGTATTCGAGGAACAATAGAAGGCAGTGATGGAGCTCTTGTTGCACATTAGGATGATATGGCCATATTTAGAGTGCACATCTGTATCAATGTAGGGTGGATTTGTACCCATCCAGACTCCATAGAGAATGAGTTGGATGAGAGAGTAGATGGGGATGATGGGGTTTGGTGCTCTGGATACAGCAACTACTGTATCCTTCTGTCTGTAACAGTGAACTTAAAGGCCAGCACCACAATAATGGTTTTGGCCAAGACAGTGGAAATAGCTAAAATGAAGATAACTGCAAATGTGGTCTGCTGCAGGAATCAGGTGACTGTGTTGGGATGGCCAATGAAAGGCAAGGAACAGAAGAAGCAGAAGGTGAGGGAGATGAGCAGGGTTTAGCTGAGAGCCTGGTTATTGGCCTTGACAATGGGAGTGTCTTGGTGCTTCACAAAGAGCCCAAGGACAGCAACTGTGAGCACAGTGAGACTCAGGGCTGTGCCAGCCAGCATCTTCTTCCTCATGAGGTCTTCATAAGCAAGGAAAGTCACTGATTTTTTGAGGCAATGATCTTGCTGTATTGTGGCATAATGGTTATCAGGGCACTTCACACATTGCTCCATATCTACTGAGAAATTCAAAATTGTCATTAGCTGAAGTGCATTAATTCTCCCCCATTCACTTAATCATTCACAGAATTTCCTAGGTCTTTCTAACAAAAATTGTGTTCTTTTGTTTGTGTTTCATGTTTTTTTTTGTTTAAAAAGAATTTTCTTTCAATTTCTAGACAAGAATCTTGAATGCAAGACCTTTGTACTGAGTTACATCAACTCTCATTTCAAAAATTTTACATTTTGAAATAATCTTAATTACACAATTGCCCAGGCTGCACTCAAGTTTGTGATCCCTTTGTCTCAGCCTCCTGGAGTGCCTTGATACCAGGTTTGTATCAACATGCCCAGGTTTTCATTTGATTTTTAAGACACTGAGAAAAGGAATGTTATATTTACAGTATTTCCCAATCAACCCTTCCCTTTACAATCCTATATTTTCACAGAACAAAAAAATATATATCTGCCTATAGCTAACCTCTGTAAATTCATGCTTCACAGATTTGTCCACTGAATAACCACTTGAGAAACTCAAATAATTTACTGCATTCTAAAACTACAATGAAATTTACACACTGTCCATTAGGATATGTTCTCCCACTCCATGCAAGTTTGAGGTTGTCTTGAAAACAAAATGTTTTAGTTTGTAAAACAATTACACAGTACATACAGAACAAAATTTAAAATGCTAACATCCTCCCATTGTTGAACATTTCCATCCATGTCCATACTTTCAATTATTTCAGTTTTATTATTAGAAATTTTTTGGACTTGTACAAGAGAATGTTCTGTACTTTCAGAACACTTTTTAATTTTATAAGTATATCAAAAATAAAGATTTCTTAAGTGTGAATTTGTGTAATATCTCTGAATGAGTAATGACTCATCTACAGCAATAGATTATTTTCACTTTATGTTCAGCCACTATAGGTTCAATTATTAATTTCTGTGTGCTCTATATTTATAAACCAACACTGTATAAAAATTATTCCAGGTATATTCTTCTTTCCCATACTTGATTGTCTGAGTGTTTTGTATCAGCAGACACATGTAGCATATCTGGTAGGAGTCACAAGGAATATTCTACTGTGACATATACTTTCAGAATTTAACTACAAAATGTGTGGTTTACTTTAGAGTTGTATAAATATCTTTTATACTCCATGCAGTTTCTTCCTATCCTTAATGTATTGTGTTGCTTTTGTTTATTTATAAATCATGGAAAGAATTTCAACTTTATTATATTTTCTTCATTCATTGGTACCATTTCTATTTTTTACAGACATAGAACACTAAATTATATTTAATAGACTGAATTTGGTCATGGATTCCCTTAGAATATGTGTCAATTTGAGATAGATTATGCCAATTTAGTTCCCAAGGAAATGTGGTCTGTAAACTTAGCTTCTTGTAATGACAGTGTCAACTCTGGGCAACAAAGGTAGCCTTTCTCTCTATTTTAAAAGTGTTAATGTATACATGTTTCCAGTACATAATGAGTCCATTTACTACAGAGAATTGGTACATGCACGTAGCACATATTAATCCTTTTTATCCTCAATTCTCCTTTTATTGTTCCAGTTTCTAATTCATTGATTTATCTTGTAAATCCTTATATATTTTATTGCTTTATGCATAGATTGGCACAAGACTCCTAGGACTAATGACATATAAAACATATAAGACAACTACCCAGTCAACATATTTGATAAACTGTCAATTCTAGATTACAGTAACTTTATATCCCCTTTCTTTTTCCTCTTCATTACTTTTCATTATGTTTTTGCATGCTGTTTTTCAAAGGAGAGAAACTGCAGCATTTCCATTCATGTCTCAGATGTACTTCACTTCATGTTATAGTCTCAAGGTGCATCAGTTTTCCTACAAATGAGTGAAATTTATCATTCTCTATGACAGAGTAATAGTCTATAGAACTCAGAGGTTTTAGACATCCTCTTACCATAACTAATTGTGTCACTTTTTACTTTCCCTAAAGGAGTGTATGTAATTCACCATTAGCATGTTGCTTTAAGCATTGAAATTTCATCACTGGTACATTTTTTCAGTTTTGAAACCTTTTAATTAAATTTTGTTAGTGCCTAATAATTTCATGAAATAATATATTTCATTGTAATATTTTCTACATATTTATAATAGCATGTGTTGCTCTGGCTTTCCTTCCCTTACACCCCCTCCCACCTATTCCTTTCCCCTTCTCTAGTAACAGACTCCCTTCCACTTTGTACCATCCGTGTTGATCCCACATATCAGGGAAAATGTGTGATACTTCTCTGAATAAGTCTGGTTTATTTCATTTTACATGAGGATCTCCAGCTTTGTTATTGTTCTGAAAATGTCATAATTGCATTTTATTTTATGACTGAACACATTAATGTATATATATAATACATGTCTTTATTCATTTTCTAATGGAATCATAAACTGTTTCAATATATTGGCTACTGTGCATTGTATACAATGAACATACACATGAAAGTATGTCAGTAGAATGCTGACCAAATCCTTCATGTGTATATTATGGATGATATAACTGGGAGTTATTTATAGAGAGTTTCTTTTAATCTTAATCCATATAAATATTTTGGAGAAATATTAAACTAGGACTCTCTATTAATGGAATTTGGTCAATTTAGTTTTTTTTCTTTAGAACTCTTTTGCTATTTCCTGTAGTTTGTCGATTTCAAATAAAAAGTCAAATAGATTGGTGTAGAACAGTGAACTATAAACTATATATTCATAAGGAAAATTTCTATACATCTGAAGAAATGGAAACATTTTTAGTTATAATATTGTTTTTTTAAATGTGTCTTGGTTGACTTCTTGTAATGTATTCATTGTTTTCAATTACTTTTTTATTAGAATCATCTTTCATTCTGTTGAGTTCTTTATTTGTGTTTTAATTTCTTAAGCATTCCTTTTATTTTGTTTCTCATATTACATTTTTTATTTCAATTTTCTCTTTATTACTTAGTTTCTAAAAATATGTCAAATGCAGAACTTGATTTTTAATAACTGAATATTCATAGCAGCACATAAGTATAATATAAAATATGCATTTGTCACTAAAACAGTTTTTGCTTCAACTTTGATAAGTCATTCAAGTACAGATGTGTGTTAATTTGTATTTTAAATTATTGTATGAGAAACAAAAATTTTGAGAATTGTTATTCAGAACCCAGAAGTATAAAAAACTTAATAGAAATGTATCACACACTCAAACTTTGTAGGTAATACATACCCAAGTTAATATGTTACATGATCAGTCTTGATATATTTCTTTTAAAAAAATTTTTTTAAATCAGTTCTGGGGATCAAACTCACAACTGTGAGCTCTCAAGACAGGCACTTATTCCACTGAACTAAATCCCCAGCCAGTCTTGATATATTTCAAGCCAAATTTTAAGTCATATTAAATGGGTTGTAAAATGAAATCACATATTAACTGTTAAAGCAAATTAGAAAATATTCAGTATAAAGGTGAGTCTAGTATGTCATTTTTTTTGTCATGTCAGGTGTTTCCAAAGTCATTCAAAATTCTTCATTTGTGGGATTAGTAACTTTACTATAAACTGTCTTTATTCTCACTCTAATATTATCTGTGTTTTAAGGACATAGAATTTTATTTTTAGCCTTTTGAATGATACACAAATGGCAATTAGCCATTTGGACCACTTCTGCTAATGCTAAGCAAGAAATATCACTTTACTTCCTCTTGGTATAATAATGAATGAGTCAACTTCTTTTCTCTGCTACAAAACACCTGACATGCAGAATTTAGAACAAGAAATTTTATTGTGGCCCAGATCTTTAGTGCATAGTCAGTGGGCTAAAGGCAGAAATGGCATAGAAGAAAGATCTGGACAAGGATAGCTTTTCAGCCCATGGAAGCAAACAGCATAAAGAGAGACAGACCAAAATGTGTGTGTGGAGTGACTCCTCTATGAAAATCCCTCTGACATTCTCATAAAAACATAGATCCCATCTCTCATTAAATCTCTTAAAATGAATTCATATCATCCAGCAGCTCTGTGGCACAAACTATGATTCATGATGTATGTTATTTCCCCTATTGATGTGTGACTTCTGGCATAGCAGAGATAGCATGCTAGGAATTGATGTCATACTGTACTCCAGGCATGTTCCACACTAAAGATCTATCTCTGTCTGAAGCCAAGCACAATCTCTCTGAGCACCTGCTTTCTGTTAAGATCAGTGCTAGATCCTGGAAAGCAAAGATATTATGGATCTTCACCTTCAATGTAATCAAAATGAGATTTCAATCATGTGCATAACTTTTTACATAATGCTATGTGTTAAGCTTTATGGTAAGGATGGAACTCAGAGGTGATAGGGTGTAAGAACCATTTTCATGAGAAAATAATATTTTAAGTAGGTCTAGAAAAGCAACTCAGAACAGTTTGGGAGTGTTTTGTGCACTTGTAATCCCATTTGCACAGTAATCTGAGATGAACTGGTGAAAAGTTGCAAGATTTGTCTCAAAATGACAACAAAGGCTATGGTGATATGGCTAAGGGTGAGGTAACCACTTGATCCAATCCTCACCAAAGTCAAAAGGAAAAGGAAATACAAAAAAAGAAAAAATGAATCTATGAGTACATATGTAGAGAGGGACAGAGAATATACTGTATTGAAGAAATAAATTTCCACCTGACAGGAGAAACAATTTTTTTCTCACTGTCCTTTGGAAGTCTTTTTTCCATTTCCTGGATGGATTGCCTGAATATGAAATGAACATGGAGAATGTTTCCTTAAGACCAACTTTTACCAGTGTGATTGGTGACCTCATTCTCTGGGCAAGAGGTGCAATCAAACCAAAAGGCAGGTTTTCCCTCCTGAGAGGTTTTCCTGAGCCCACTATGACAACTCTCACTGCATACAGAGTGGGGCATCTGAAGAAAAAATATAGGTTGCTGAGTTATTAGAAATGTAACAATCCTTTAGAACTGTGCGGAAAAACAATTTGTATACATAAATTGTATTGCATATATATGTGTGTGAGTGCCATATTTAATAACATTAAATTAATTTATAAACATTTATAAAATATAATTAAATATGCTGCTTTCCAATTCATTGGAAAGCTAACAATAAATGAGAAAATTGAAATTGAGATTTTTAAATGCCATAGTTTCACATTACATAAAATTTGGTGTACAAAATCTACAATATTTTGGTTATTTGTTGTTAGTGAAGTGCTTTAGAAATATGTCCAATGTACCTCTTTAATTCCTGTGGCCCACTCGATCATATCATCAGAGAAGATAATTGTTGGCCATGTCAAACGTGTGGGGTCTTAAGTCTAAGGCCTTCTGGAAAATTTCAAAAGTTGAGAATGTCATACTGTGCATCCACTTTGCTTCTGTCATTCAAATTCACTTGGTCTTCAGAAGGATTATTAAAATGAATGTTCTTCAAAATTGGGTTGAGCTAAAAGAGAAATCACCGTCTGCTGAACAGGACTTCATGATTAAGACACAAATGAACAAGGGAAAGCTCCCAATTATCTTTATTTTTTATTATATAATGCAACATTGACATGGGCATTTAATAAAGTAGAATAAATGAAGTGTCATGGAGGACAAAATATCTCTTTTTTTCCCTAAAATGTTGATAAATCTTGGGAGAAAAATTTTATCCAAAATAACTTAAATAAAATTTTCATGCAAGTTACAAAATAAGTCTAAGGCATCTTATTATTTTTAGATCTCATGTTCCCACAGTGTGTAGTTACAAAATGAATTTTGTAACCAAATTTCACAAGCAGAAAACACTGCAGCATGAAGTGAGAAATTCAAGATAATATATTTAATATAGAGTTTAACATTTAAATTCAAGAATACAAAAATTTATTTTATACTAAGAAGCTTATAGAAAATATTTAGATTTTTATAGTAAGTATATTATCTGAATAGACACATTCATGCTATAATGAAAAGCAATGATCTGTTCTCATATGGATTTTTTCCATACCAGTTCTTTCTTGATAAGTGCCCACATAGTTCAAGATTTACCTCTTTAACAATGACCTGGTATGGAATCACTTGTACTTTTGGATAATGTTTGCTAAACTCAGGCACCTAGATTACATTGCATTTTATTACAAAAATGATGATTTACCTGCAGGGGGAAAGCACTGTCACTTTCTTGTATTCCATCAATGACATTTGTGCTTGTTGAAGAAGCATCTCATGGAGGGTATGGGCCACTGAATACCCAGCATTGTGTACATTGTGACTCCAGTCAGTCATGGTTGTGTCAAAATAATTCACAGGCAGCTCCACAAAAGAGGCATTGGGTGTGCACTCCTTCAATGAACAGTCAGCATCAGAGAATGAGCAAAGGAAATTATTTAACCAAAACCTAGTGAGGTAAGAGTCTTCTAGGTATTTGGAAGGGTTGGCTTCTTGGATAAAAGTTTTGAAACCAGAAATTTCTTCGTGATGGTTAGAAAAAATGAGAGTCCCATGGAATGAATTAAGGATGAAATTTTTCCCAGTCATATCAGCTTGCCACAGTGTTTGTCACCCAGACTTTTCCTGTTACTAAGTACTGCTCTGTGTTATAGTTGACATCATTTAGGAAATCAGCATCATAGTAAATGATCACCACATTCACTTGTGATGTTTCCTTGGTCAAAATAATGTATTCCTTTGCAAATGCCATATACGATACATAATGACCAGTCCCACCCAGTTCCACCTGAAATGAAGCAGCAAGGAAACCATATCAAGGGCCAGAGATGTGTCCCTAGGGGCTGCCTGATAGAAGAAAACTGTCCATTTTCTCTTAGCACAGGATCAAAAGACCCAAATGTTACCTAAAAGGAAAGAAAATTGGAAGGAATATAAGGAAAATGTTGACAAAATACAAACTCAAACCTGGAAAATACTAAATAATAGCAGGAAGGCATAGAAGGAGATACTATTCCTCCAGTCTTTCTATTTATCTCACTTAAGAAAAACTTTTTAGAAAGCAGCTATGAGGACAAAATTGGTAGGAAACATTTTTGTTTCTTTCTCCCCCTGTTTTTCTGTAGACTAAAAAACTTCTGAGCAAATCACTTAGTCTCTCTGAACTTATGTATTGAAATTTCAAAGTGGTTAAAATGCATTTTAACCAGGATCCTTCTTTCACCCTGTTTAGTCACCTCATATTGACCCCTTCCAAGATTTGGTTTTATTTTTCCTACTCTCACTCATCCTCACCTGTGGAAACTTATAGAGCTCCAGGAAGGTTCTGACTTGAGCAGAAGTTGCCCATGATGTTCCTGTTGGCATTGCTACAGAATTGCTTTTTCTCCTACAGGAGTAATTAGGGATGTCACTCTGTCCTGTGAGCAAAATGAAGGAACTCTCCAGCATCATCCAGTGACTATAAAGGAAATTATGAAACTCATATCCCAGAGATATGTTTGGTAAAAGATGAGGATTCTTGTTGATCTGTTCTATGGCAAATATGAGGGCTAGAACATTCTGGTAGCTGTTGAGCATGTGCCTGCAGAGAGCAAAGAGGTCTTTATTGTAAATACTTAATCTATTGCAATCCAGTGACATAACATTTATAAACCAAATGCTTAGGTTTTTCCCTTAAATTCATGTTTTAAAAACTGAGACATAAATGTGACATTATTAGTGGGATTGTTTTGGAAATGTAATTATAGTTAGGTGAGAACTGGAGGGAAGATTTCTAATGACTAAGGTAACTGGCTCAATAGATTTCAGGACAATTGCTTCATCTTTCTGCTATAGGAGCATACATTGGCCAGACAGTCACTGATAAGCTAAAAAGCTGATGTTTTTGCATTTTCTGAACCAAAACTTAGATATATATATAATTATTGTTTTAATCATTCCTTTGAAGTCTATTTTCATACAGCAGGCAAAATTCAGGTGATAACCTAACTATGGCTATACAACCAGAAAATTAATTCCATCTTTGGGAGAACTGGTCTCCATGCAGTCTTAAATTTTATACTTAACACATACTAAACACTTCATGTTACTAGCAGTAATACACATGGTAGTGGAAGTAGCAGAAAAGAAGGCAAATAATGTTAAAGGAAACATCTCTGATGTATTAAGAAACTTGACTGAGGGGTGAATATGGTCCAACAAAAAGTCTGAAATTATGTTACATAAACCTTTGCCTCATCAAAGTAATGAACCTGAACAACAAAAGCAATGCAAGAGGTATTCCAGTCCTAGACTTACACTATAGTAAAAGCTACCATGATAAAAAAAAGCATTGTATTGGCAAAATCAGAGTTGAAGTTCAATGAAACAAAATAGAAGATACAGAAATAACCCTAGGTACACTTACCCATGTTATCCTAGACATAGACTAACTCTTTTCACTGGATGAAAGATAGCATATTCTATTAATGCTGCTGGGAAAACCGACTATAGATATGGTAATGGTTGAAGTAGTGGAAAGGCACACCATATATATATATATATATATATATATATATATATATATAAAATTTCTTCTGTCATATATATATATATCTCCAATGTCATATATATATATATATATATATATGACAGAAGAAGCTAAGAAATTCAATATATTAAGGAAGTAGATGAAACATAATCAATTCAATTATTAAAATATAATGCAAATAAAGCAACACTCTGTGTTTTGCAAAGATCCATTTAGGGCAATTGCTTAAGGTAAATATTAAAGACATAATATTTCCCTGCATGATCCACTAAAATGTACATCATTATATTTCTATGTAATCATTTGATACTAAAAATAAAGGTTTGTTTAAAAATATATACATACATTTGAACCCAATCAATTTGCTTCTCAGTATGTATTTGATTTAATCAGAGACCGTGCATATGTATGTTTGAAATTTAGGAATTTACAAATTGTGTGAAAAGATGAATTTTATCGATTTTACAGAATATAAGATGGAAGCACATAAATTTTCTTGAACCTGTTGATGTATAAGTCAAAATATGATGCATAAAAATCATGGGTTTACACCACCATGGAAACAGTATGTCCCACTTCAAATGTAGTACAAATACACGGGTACAGAAAAGTCTAATTTATTATTTTCACTATTTTAATTATTTCTGAATACATGGGCCATCTGCTCCTATAAAATATTAAAGTTATTTTTGCAATACATTATTGATATACAGAGAAAATATATGCAATTTTCATTCAAAACTTGTTTTAATTTTGCTTATGGTTTTAGTAAAAATAAAATTGTCTCATTTTTTCTTTAGTACTTTTCCACAGTCAGTAAGTCAGTCTGGACACAAAGGATTGTGTCCTTACAAAATAAAATCCTTACTAGTCTCAAAAATGCAATGCTTATTTTTTAAAAGGTTTTAAGGACAAGGACTTGTAAATAGAGTTCTCTGATCCACCCACTCCCTATTCCTCTCTATCATTCTACTCTATCATTATCTGAAAAAAATATTCCAAAGCATAGTATACTTAAAGCTCATGGAATGTCACATCAGTAAGGAAAACAGATAACAGAATTTGCAAATTATATGAAGGAAAACACACTTGCCACATGCAATATGACCTGTCTGTGCCACAAGCTGCTCCATAGACCTGAGTAGAGAGGATGTTACAGTCAGGTAATATGAAAAGACCTTGTCTCAAAAGCCATGACATAGTGTGGAAAAGTGTCCAGCAACAAAAGTATCAGCTGTCATTGGGATACAATGGTAAATATGAGAAAGATACAGACACCACCCATGGAAGTGAAATGTCAAGGTTTCCTCCCTTGCTAGCACTGCTTGTAATTACAGGAGCACATGCGACTTCAGCATTTGAGAAAACCCAATCAGTCCTTGTGTCAGTAGCATCCCTGTCCCATACAGGGACACAATGAATCTTCTAGAGTCCTCTGATTCTGCACAAAATCCAGTAATTACCTGTACTTTTGGCTACAGGACTGATGTCATAGTGTCTGAGAAGAACTATTGGCCATGTATGCAGGTGAAGAAGAATCGATCTGGAAGCTGAAAACCTCATGCTTGAATTATTCCTTATTCTTGCACTGGGTGGCAAGTCCAGGGGTCATGGAGGACATACTGCAGAAAGCCATGATGTGCACATTATGAGAAAGTAACTGAGTATCTACTGTACAAGTCTCCTCTAGCAGGAAGCTTAGGAGTCACAGTGGATGCTCCATAGTCATGTAAGATACTTAATTCATTACTAAAGAAAATAAGAATGCTCAGTATTGTATACAGAGTGTGTTTGTTATCCAAAATGTTTAGAGTTCATTTTTGAATCTTTTATCAATTTGAAAAATCACTTACTATGTTTGATAGATTATATCTCTAGCTTTATTTGATCTAAAATAATTCTTTGCTTTTTTGGCCTTATATATAATGGAAATATTTAAAGAGGCCAACAAATGCATGTCACACTGTGTCTTAACGGTTCACATTAGTCATTATTGGACAGTAAAAATCCACTGTCCAATAATGTTGTATATTTACTTTTTTATTATGTTATGAGAAAACACTATCATTTCATTTCTTTCTAACTGATGTTAAATTTGAACACTTTAATCCTTATTACTCCAAGTTCTCCAATGTAAGACTTCTTTTCCATTTTGCAAACAATGCATAATCTGTGGAATGATTATTTGAAAGCATATGGTTGTTGACTCTGCCAGTACCTTTTGAGCAAGTGGTTTTAGTACACATTTATAATCACCACCCAAATCAACTCTCACATTCAGAGATGCAAAGTTGTAATTTTTCTACAATTTATTCTCCACTTATTATCTGAAACTATTTTGTAATGAAATGTCTCACATTAATTTTTATCTTACCAGCATTTTTGAAAACTAATTTCCAAACTCAGAAAAATTCTACAGAAGCTAGCATGCATTCACTAGTATCACTGCTGCAGCATGACTCCTACTATATTAGGGATTTCAATGCACTACCAGTCAAACAGCTGCTTGGCACTGGGTTCAACATAATGTCTCAGATCCTGATTCTTTTTTAAAAATTTTATTTAAACAGGAGGCAAGCAAAACAGAAAAAAGGGTAGAAACATTACAGAATTTCAAAAAAAATAAACAGTAAGAAATCACTAGTTGATACATTACATATTGTCTTCTTGGATATAGTTGTTCAAGTTACAAAATTAAAGCATACAAAATGGACATTTAACAAGTGAGGCTGCAAGCAGTTCTGTTCACTGATCCAACAAAACCTTAGTAACATGGTTATCAATCCTACACACTTAAGTATACATACAGTCATCTCTTTTAGAGCACCTTTTTTCCTTCTCTTGCTTTTTTCTTAAAATTGTTTTTATTTAAAGAAAAAATTTAGAAACAGAAAGAAGGTAGAAAAAAATACAAAATCTCAAAAACAAAACAAAACAAAATTTTAAAAAACCAAAATAGTAACCAGTAAAAGATCACTAGTTGATAATTACATACTTTCCTCTTAGATGAAGTTATTCAAGCCACAAAAGTAAAGTCCACAAAGTGGACATCCAAACAATGAGACTGCAGACAGTTTTGCTCATCTATCCAACTAAAACTTTAGCAACATGGTTATTAATTCCACACACTCAAACATACGTGCAGTTATATCTTTTAGAATACTCTATTTTCCTTTACAATAACTATAATCCATTCTTGTAAACTACTTAGAAGTTCTACACATGTATAAGTCTCTACACATATACCTAGCCTTTCTGTATTACAGGGAGAAACAAATCAAAACAAGTCAGCAATACAAATTCCTAGAGAAACACAAAATGAAAGGAACATACAAAAGCACAACACTAGGTGATCTACAGTAGTTACTATGATGTCTCTTGTCATCTTCAATAAAATTGTCTATATCATCAAATATAATATGAACTTAGCATTGCTTTACATTATTAATAAAATCTCAACACTGAAGACATTATAGGACTTCAAAGGCAGTTAACAATCAAACCAGAGTGGGTATCCTATTGAATCCTGTCATCTTCAGAGTAGTTGCCCCTCCTCTCAGACTCAACACTCTCAAGCATACCAGATTCAAATAAAACCAGTCAAGATAAAACAGTGATATAACCAATCTTCTCTATCTTCTCTCTGCCATGCTATTTTTCTGTCATTATTTGTTTACTTTTCTCCTTCATTCCACTGTCTGCCCCTTTCTTTGAGGCCTTTCTGCTATTATTCCTGGAACCCTGGTGATTTTCTTCTCTCTCTCTGGAATGTCCTTCAGTATTCTTTGCAGGGTTGAATTGTTGGACACAAAACCTCCCAGTTCCTCTTTGTCATGGAAATGTCTTGTCTCTCCATTAATTTTGAGAGACAGTTTTGCAGGGTACATCATTCTGGGTTGAAGGTTATTTTCCTTTAAGGCTTGGAATATTTCACTCTAAACTCTTCTTGATTTGATGGTTTGCATTGAGAAGTCTGTTGTGATTTTGATGACTTTTCCTTTATAGGTAATCTGTTTCTTTTCTCTGGCTGCTTTTAATATTCTGTTCTTGTGATGGATTTCTGGGATCCTGATTATTATATGTCTGGGTGTAGATCTGTTTGGGTTGTAGCTGGCTGGAGTTCTATATGCCTCATTTATCTGAACTTCACTTCCATTACCTATGTTTTGGAAGTTTTCCTTAATTATTTCTGTGAATAGACTTTTTATTTCATTTGTATTTGTTGCTGCATCTTCATTCACATATTTTATTCTTAGGTTATAAATCCTCTTGTCATCTTCTAGCCTTTGTATCATTGCTTCCTGGTTCCTTGTTATTTTTAAGAGATCCTTCCTTTCATGATCATACATTGTAAATCTATATTCAAGTTTTGAAAGTTTGTCTTTAGTTTCTGTTAAAAGGTTTTGCCAGCTTTCAATGGAGTTTTTAATTTCCTGATATTCTCTTTGGATCTGTTTCATATATTCTAGGTTTTTTTTATATTCTTCATCAAAGGCTTCTCTCCTTTCTCTGGATTCCTCTATTCTTTCATTTGTGTCTATTTGAGGATTACCCAGGATTTCTTTTATTAATATTCTTATATCTTGCTTCACCTGAGTTAGAATTTCAGATTTAAATTCGACAATGAGGTCACAGATATATTCCTTTATTTCTGCTGAGGCTGTCTCTGACATTACAGGTTTGCTGCTCTCAACCTCCTCTGCATTTACCTCTGTTGGACTCACTTTCCCTGGTTCCACAGTTGGAGACCTTTTGCTCTTTCTCTGTCTTGTCATGTTTTCGGCTGCCTTCAGACAGGTGGGTGGTGGAGGTCTCTGGGCCTTTCATATTGCTTACAGTTTTTCTGCAGTGCACTTGTTAGAGAAGTACCGCCCCCCAGTCCACTGTGGATCTGTGAGTTGCACACTGAGTGCTGAGACTCCTCCCCCTATGCCAGTCAACCAGTTTATGCTTCAACAAGTTTGTATGTTCCCTGGGGATGCCACTGGCCCAGAAAAGCCTCATCCCTAGGTATTGGGTCTCAACCAGGGGCGTGGCCCTGCCCGAGCAAATCCCACCAATCTGCTTTGGACTAGGAGTCATCAGTGGGTGCTGCCTAGGGTTTTGATTCAAGCCAGCCCTGCCCAACTCCAAAATGTCACCCATCCAGTCCTCCCAGTTTGGGGAAAGCAATCCCATCACTCACCAAAGTTCGTGCAGCTCGTCTGGCTGTTTCCACTCCCGGTCTCAGCGCCTCCTCCAGCCTAGGGTCTGGAGCTCATCAACCCCCACTCTGGCAGGGCCATGATCTCAGCTCGATCGTGACTCACCTGACTTTAAGACGTGCCAGTACAATGATCAGGGCTTGCCCAGCTCCAGCCCTCTCTCCGTGCTTTTTCTTCTTTCTTTTTTTTTTTTCCTTTTCTTTTTCCTAAGTTTCTTCCTGGGTTGTGAGAATTCCTCTCCTTTTGTCTGGCTTTCTCCATGTTGCCAGATCCAGCATCTCAGTTGTTTTTATTTTTATTTTTTTCCTCAGAGAAGCTTTCTTATCCTGCCTCCACTCAGTTGGCCATCTTGTAATCCTTTCAGATCCTGATTCTTAAGAATATGAATCAGTGTACCAGCAGCTCAGTTGAGACAAGCAGCATAGATATCACAATAAGGCAAAGTAATGAGCTTCTAATACTGAAAAGAGGAGGCTTAGGACATAAGAACTTATTTTTCCAGTTTCAAAAGATAAGATAGATTACAAAGAATTTCAAAATAATTTCTGGACAGTACTTTACATGTATGGGTGGGGAGGAGAGGGCAGCAATAGAGTGAAAATGGCTGTAATTACACACAGATGCTTAGGCATTATCTTCTCTGATAAAAAAGAAAATAAATACATGAGAAAGACACTTACAGTGCCATAAGGAGTCCTTCACAGGCTTCAGTTGAACAAGGTCAGTGCAGTACAAATAAATAAAAAGGGAGATCTCCATCCTTGTACATACTGGTGCTCCTTCCATATAGCAGGGGTCATTTTCAAAACTACACACTAAGGGAGGGTACTGCAGAAGAAAGAACACAACGACCAACAACAGCATCTTGGAGAGTGATGGAAAAAATGCTGTCTGAGTGAGGAGAAATCTTGCCATCTCAGACACATAAACACATACATCATGTGTGTATTTACCTGCTATTGTCCTAAATTAGGCTTGGACATGCTTATGCCCCTGACTCTTTTCAGCGAAACCTCCCAGAAGACCCAGGAAGAGTTTACCACCTGTGTTCTGCAACTGAGGTTGGTGTTCAGGTGAAAAACAATTTGGAAATTACATTTGAGCATGATTCTGTCCACCTTGAGGCACCATGGCTCATCCAATTCTACTACTAGCTACCCCTACCCCAAGACCATCTCCTCCTGGGAAGATTTGGTCCTCAGCCTGCATCAATAAGCCATCTGAGATATTATTCATGAATTACAGTAGAAGTTCAAGTCTAGGTGTTCACTGAAATGGTCTGAGATAGCCAAGGTCCAGCCAAAGACACCTGTATATCATGTGATCCAGAATATGAGACAACCTCATACACTCTATGTGACCCATGCTTATCTGCATAACAGTGATTGCACAAACTCACATTCACATATTTCTCCATTTTGTGGGATGCCAATAATTACCCTGAATGCAGAAAACCAAATCCCCAAATCACAATCAGTACATATAAAATTAAATTACATCTTTTATTTTAGTTTTATTAATGCACATTTGCAGTACACGCAGCTTATAGTCATCTTGGGGAGTCATCAAATAGATATCACAGCTTGTTTCTTTCTCTAATCCTGTTCCCTGTCACCTCCTTCCCTCCTTCTCTAAATCACCTGCCCCATTTTTACTATTGTTTCTATTAGTCTTATATTGTGTTAGTAGTATACAATGGTCACATTCTTTGAGTTCACTAGGTTTCTGTAGAAAGCGTATTTTTGTCTCACTTTTTCCCCTTGCCCTCCCACTATCCTTTCAACCTCTCTATAGAACCACTGTCCACTTGCAAGGGATCTATTCTACTCTTCCTTCTAGCCATCCTTTGTTGTGTACTTTCTCCTTTGATTTCTTTAAGGGAAAGATGCTCAATGGCAGTGGTGGTGAACATAAGATATGTGTGCATCAGTGGTCAATTTGTTACCACTGAAAGTTCTAAAAAGTTTGCCATCACTGCTTTATGATATGTAAACTTGCATATTTGATTTACTTCACTCAACATTACATTTTCCAGAGATATCCATTTTCCCATAATGTCTCATTATCTGTTCTTTATAACTGAATAATAATCAGGCACAGATATCACATTTTGTTTATCCAGTCATCTGTTGCTAGGTAAAAAGTCTGCTTCCAGGATTTAACTATTACAGTTCATGCTGCTAAACACTTGTATGTATATAACACCATAACATCATGTCTGTGAAACTTTGGGGAATATTCCTAGAAGAGGGATAGTTGGGTCATATGGAATTTCTAATGTTTTGTTTAACAAATCTATATACTGATTTCCTTCATGGTTGTACTACTTTAGGTATGCAGCAACAATATAGGAGGGTCCCTTTTACATCACAATTGCATGAGCATTTGTTACTTTTTACTTCTGGATCACTGTCATTCTTTCTAGAGCAAGATGTAATCTTAGCATTGTCTTAATTTGCATTTTTTAATGGCCAGTAATGTTGAACACTTTTTCATATAGTTGTTGGCCATTTATCATTTTTTGCTTTCAGAAATGTCTGCTCATTTCACTTGCCATTCTCTTTATTGTAGCTGTCATTTTAGGTTATCTAATGTTATTTACACAAATTAGTCCACATACTAATCCTCTGAGGAATTTTTATACATTTTTGTCCATGTATTAGTCCTCTGAGGAATTTCTAGCAAAAATGCCTTCCCAGTCTGTAGGTGGTCTCTTCATGTATGAAATGATTTCTCTGCTGTGAAGGAACTTTTCAACTCAGTGCATTCACATTTGTTGATTCTTAATGTTATTTCTTTTGCAACTGTGTTTGTCTGGCTTTCTCCATGTTGCCAGATCCAGCGTCTGAGATGTTTTCGTTTTTTTTTTTTTTCCTCAGAGAGGCTTTCTTATCCTGCCTCCACTCAGTTGGCCATCTTGTCAAAGGAATCTTGTCCTTTTTTCATTTTTTCTTTTCCCTTCCTTCTTTTCTCCCCCTCCTCTCACTTGTGCTCCTTCCCATTTGAAAATTTTCTTCCTATTTCACTACATCTTTTATGCATTTGGTTTCTTATTTACACTGTCAGCAAAGCATTTTGTAAACAAGAAGGGAAAGAGTGGCAGAAGGGAGAGGAGGACAATGAGGAAAACCAAGAATCAAAACATGTCATGTCCAGCTACAAATTTAATTTGATGAATGTGATTATTATATATATATATATATATATATATATATATATATATATATATGTAAACAATACCAGTAAACTTAATTAATGATTAAAAATATAAATATAAATGCAAAGAATAAAGCCACTCAATTAGAAAAAAATACTTTCCCAAATCTATGACTTTGAGTGTTTTGCCTATTTATCTTCCAATAGGTTAAATGTTTCTGTTTTATCATTTAGAGTTTTGATCTATACAGACTAGTTTACTACAATGGTGAGAGATATAAGCCAAGTTGCAATCTTCCATAAAGAGATATCTCGCTTTTCCAGCACCATGTATTAAATAGATTTTTAACTCTACTCTGCTTTTTCCCCTGCATAAAAGTTCAAGTAGATAAATATGTGTCGGGAACATTACTGTGTCCTCTGTTTTACTCCACTGATCCACATGTCTGTTTCTGTTATAGTACCAAGTAATCTTATCACTCTTTCTTTGCAATATAGCTTGAAGTCAGGTGTCATGCCCTCTCTTGCTTTGCTTTTGTTGCCCAAGATTTTTATATAGACTTAGGTTTCCTCTAGTTCCATGTAAGTTTTAAAGTTCATTTAGCCTGTTCTCTGAGATGTGCTATTGGTATTTTGATCAGCTTTGCATTAAATCTATATAAAACCTTCAGGAATGTGATTATTTTAAGTACATTTGTTCTGCCTACCCAGCAGCAGGGATATCTTTCCATGTTCTGATGTTCTCTTCAATGTCATTTTTCTGATTATTGCAGTTTCTTTGTAGAAACCTTTCACTCCCTTTGTTAGGTTAATTTGTCAATTTTTCATTTTTCTTTAGATGTCTGTGGATGGCACTTTTTAAAAATTTCCTTTTCATTGAGTTCCTTGTTGGTGTACACAAATGTTAATCATTTTTATTTTGATATGTTACCCGGATGAAATGACAAGGTTGTTAGCTAATTATAAGTTTATTGGTGGAGTTATTTGGGTCTTCTATGTCAAGTATGTCATGTGAATCATGATAACTTGAATCCTGCCCATTTTACATATGCCTTTTAATTCTTTTTCTTGCCAGATTGTTAAAACTAATATATTGAGTACTATGTTAAAGAGAAGTGGTGACAGTGGTCATCCTAGACTTGTTCATGAGTTTAGATTAGAGTCAAAATACTTTTAGATTTTCCTGTTTAATATAATGTACAATGATGATTTTTCATAAGTAGATTTTAGTAAATTCAAGCATGATGTTTCTATGCCTATTTTCTTCTAGTTTCTTATTATGAAGGTGCATCAGATTTTGTCAAAGGCCTTTTCTGCATCTATTTGTATGATTATGTAGATTTTGAACTTGTACTTCACTATGTAACATATTGTATTTATTGACCTGTGTATGTCTACTCTTTCTTGCATCTCTGGAATTAAATGTATGGGTGTTGATATATAATCATCTGATGATGTACAGTGTTCTATTCACTAATGTCATACTATTGATTTTACTTGTATATTGATTAAGGACTTAGGTCTGTAGTTTTCATTTTTAGTTGAATCTTTCTGATTTTGGAATCAGTGTGATGCAGAGTAACATTAACAACTGTGGAAGATTTGCACCACTTTAAATTTCTTGGAGCATCTTGAGGAGTATAAAAGATATATCACATTAAATATATTCATTAAATTTAGCAGTGAATCAATCATGTCATTGGATTTTTTAATTGGTAGATTTTTTTATTACTGTCTCAATTTCATTGCTTGATTATTAGGTTTCTCAGGATTATTCTGTCTCCTGTTTATCTTTGGTAATTTCCGAGTCTAAGTATCTGTTCATGTCTTCATTTGTTGAAATACAATCTTTAAAAGTTACTCTCTTCTGATAGTTGATAATGTGTTTTCTTATTTAAACACAAACCTTCAAATGAAAACAAGCTTGGAGTGAAGTGTTTCAAGCCCTGAAAGTAAACAACTTTCTATCCAGATTGTTACACCTTGAAAAACTTTCTTTCAAAACTGATGGAGAAATAAGATACTTCCATGACAAAGAACAGCTGAAGAAATTTATGCCCACCAAACCAACTCTAGAAAGACTACTGAAAGACACACTACACAAGATAAAAATGACTACAATTCCCAGAATAGCAACAGAAAAAAAAACACATCAAGCAGGCCAAACAATCAAATAAGAAGGAAAAGCATGAAACCAACAACAGGAAAATAAATAAGAAACTTAATTCAATACATATCAGTTATAGCCATTAATGTAAATGCTCTAAATTCATCAATTAAAAGAAATAGATTGTTAGAATGCATCAGGAAACAGGATCCAACAATATACTACATTCAAGAAATACATCTAATTCAAAAAGAAACTCATAGACTGAAGACAAAGAATGAAAAGCAATGCTCCATTCAAAAGGAACCCAGAAAAAATCAGGGGTAGCTATTCTGTTTGCAGACAATATGAATTTCAAAGCAAAAATGATTAAAAGAGACAAAGAAGGTAACTACATACTTGTTATGGGGAAAATTCAAGAGGAAGAGATAACAATCATAAACATAAATGCACCAAATAAAGGAGCAGCCAACTACATCTAGCCAACCCTATTAAAGAAAAGCAAATAAAAACCTCAAATTCTTACAATTAGGAATGAAAAGTGTGAAATTTCTACACATCCTATTGAAATTCAGAAGGTTATCAATACCTACTTCAAAAATCCTTACTCACATATGCTGGAAAACACAGGGGAAATGGACAGATTCTTAGAAATGCATGAATTACTAAATCTGAATGAAGGATATATAAAAATCTGAATAGCACAATATATTAGAGAAATCTAAAACATATTTAAAACTTACCATCTGGTCCTGATGGAGTTATGACTGAATTCTACAAGAAATTCAGAGAAGATTTAATGCCAATACTCCTCAAATTCTTTAATGACATTGAACGGAAAGTAATTCTCCATAATTCATTCCTAGAGGCAAGTATTATTCTTATACCAAAACCAGAGAAAGTGCCAACCAAAAAAGGAGAAGTATCTCCTTACTGAACATCGGTACAAAAATCTTAAATACAATACTAGCAAACAAAATGTAGTAAATTATTAGGAAGATTTGACATCATGAGCAAGAGGGACTCATCCCAGGAATGCAGAAATGGTTCAACATGCACAAATCAATAAATATACCACATCAACAGAGTCAAAGACAAAATCATCTAAGTAGATGCAGGAAAAACTTTTGATAAAATCTAACACTTATTCATGATAAAAATCCTACAACACTTGGAATAGATGATATCTACCTCAATCTGATTAAAGTCTTCTATGACAAACCAACAGGCAACATCATACTAAATGAACACCTTTAGTTGAAACCTTTCACTCTAAAATCAGGAACAAGACAAGGGTGTCTATTATCACCACTGCTATTCAATACAGTTTTGGAAACATTAACAAGAGCATTTAGATAGGAGAGAAATAAAGGTAATAAGGATAGGAAATGAAGAACTTATATTATCATTATTTACCAATGATATGATACTCTACATAGAGGACCCCACAAACTGCATCAAAAGACTACCAGAGTTAATAAGCCAATTTAGCAGCATAGCTGGGTAAAAAGTCAATACTCAAAATTCAAAAGCAATTCTGTACACAAGCAATGAACTCAGTGAGAAAAGTTTGAAAATCACATCTTTCACAATAGCATGTGAGAAAAAATGAAATATTTAGAAATCAGTCTAACAAAAAATGTAAAATATCTGCACATTGACAAATACAGTATTCTAAACATGGAGGTTGAAGAAGATATCAGAAAATGGCAAGTTATCTCTTGATCTTGGATAGGAAAAACCAACATTGTGGAAATGGCCATTCTCCCAAAACTGTTACACAGATTTAATACAATGTGGATCAAATGCCCTTAACATATCTCACATATCTAAAGAAAACTTTCCTAAAATTCAGAAGAGATCTAGAATAGCAAAGATAACAAAGCAAGGCAGGAGGCATCACAATCCTTGACTGGAAATTATACTACAAATTTCCTGTGATAAAATCTGCAACTACTCACAAAAGTAAACCAGATCTGAGGATCAATGGAATGGATTAGGGAATGCAGACACAGCTACAAAAACTCTCAGTCATCTTGTTTTTGACAGGGACAAGACATGTTCACTGGAAAAAAAGATAACCTGTTTAATAAATAGTGCTAGAAAAACTGACTTTCTACATGCCAAAGAGTAAAACTAGACCCACGTCTATGACTGTGCACTAAATTAAAGTCAAAATGGATCAAGGGTCTAAATATTAAAATAGAAACACTAAATATGCTGGAAGACAAGGTAGGTAGAAATCTTAACAATACAGGGTTAGGGAAAGTGTTCATGAACAAAATACAAACCACATAAGGAATAATTCAAACAATCAACAACTAGGATCTCATCATATTAAAAATTTTTGCACTTCAACAAAAAGGACAGGGGAAAGGAAAAAAGGAAGAAAGAAAGGAAGGGATTATATGTACATAGGTGTACCTAATGTATGTACATATATATGTGTATACAAGATAGATAATGATACTATTAATCCTTGTAAGTTCATCCAGAAGAACAGTTAGTGCTTTCATTGTATGATCATTTATATATATATATTATATATTAATACTGGATATTTTAATCTTAGAAGTAGTTGTTCAGATTACAAGATTTAGGCATAAAAATGATGAAAAGGACAGAAGACATGTATAGATTCCTATATACCTAAGAATTGCCAAAATGGAATCAAATGGTATAAGTACACTAAATAACTAAGTTTCAAAGAAATTGAAAACAAATTAAAACCTTACCAACAAAGAAAATAACAGGTCCTGACAGATTCATTGTTGGATTCTAAAAGAAATTTAGAGAAGACCTAATACCACTACTTCTCAAACTTTATGATGAAATTAACAGGAAAAAAATACTCCCAAAATCATTCCTAGAAGCAAATATTATGCAGATATCAAAATGAAAGAAGAACCCAATTAACAGAGGGAAATTCAAGATACTTCCTTAAGGCATATAGATGCAAGCATTTTCAATAAGATTCTGTCAAAAGAATGCAGCAAATCATCAAAAAGTTTATTTACCAAAGGGCCAGGTTTAGCTCAGCAGTGTAAGTACCTGCTTGCCAAATGCGAGGTCATGAGTTTGATCCTCTGTACCAAAAAAAATATTATTCACCATGGTCAAGTAGGATTCATCCAAGGGATGCAGGGATGGCTCAGTATACACAAATCAACAAATATAATTCACCATATCAACAGAATGAAGAATAAAAATCATATGAACATTTCATAGATTATCCATTCACAATAAACACCTCACAGAATGTTTGAATAGAATATCTTTACCTCAATCAGATAATGGTCATCTAGAACAAACCAGCATCATAGTGTTCACAGTACTCTGAAAGTGTGAAAAATCCAAAATATATCAATTGATGGCAGGGTACACAAAAAGTGGAATATACTCACAGTAGAATAATAGCCACCAAAATGAATGAAACTTAAGTAGCTGTCAAAACATGGATGACTCTTGAAAACATGCTAGACAAAGGAAGCAAGACATAAGCCTGCATGTTTTATGATCCCCCTTCTATGCAATATGCATAATAGACAGATACATAGAAATTGGATTAAGTGGTTACCAGGAAACAAAGTGGTAAATAAAGGGAATGAAAATCAACTGATGAATGGATTTGGAATTTATTTTAGGGGGAAGAAATGTTCTAAAATTAAATAGTATGGATGGTTCCATAAAACTGTGAATATACTAAATTACTCCTTAAAATGAGTTTTCCGTTCTGTGGATTTTACCTCAGTTTTTTTAAAATAAGAATAAAAGGCCACCTGAGGCACGTTTAAGAAAATGCAAGATGGTGCCAAGCTTACCAAGCAAGATTATGTTCCTCTAATTCTCCAGCATCACCTCCCTGTACAGTGACATTGGGATGAGTCCAGCAATGCCCATTCCTCCTTGGTGAAGTCCATGGTCACAACTTGAAAGGATGTTTACCATTGCAAACATCATGGCTCCCACAAGGAGCCTGGACCTGAAGGGGCACAGGTTGACAAGTGACAGGATGTGCAGGAGGACTCAGTGCTCCTCTCCTTAGACTAGGAGCTTAGACTTTAGTGCTCACTTCCTATCTACTTTATGGCTCTCAAAGTCCAGTGCAATGTTATGCAGAGATTCTCTTTCTGCTCACACTGGGAGCTCCTGGAATCTAACCTCCTTCAAGCTGCAGAGTTGAGCAGAGATAGGGACATTAAAAAATAGCAGAAATATTTAGTAAATGAATGATGATTTGGACAAGGGAACTCAGATTCATCTGCAACATGTGTGTCAGGAACTCACTGATGAAACTTTTCTTCTCATATGTGTTTTCTGAGCAGAGGCTGGGTACAGGGAGGATTGAGCTGGGGAAGAATAAATGAGTCACAAGAATTCAGGCTTCCCAGTGTTCTGAAAGCCTGAAGGCTTTTCCACCCATCTGATTGTACAAAGGATATTTGATTGTACACAGTCCATGTACCAACAAAACATACTAACAGAGCACACATCCTCCTCATGCAGACACCCACAGCTCCGATAAGAAATCAGTGTCCATCTCACCTTACACAGAGAAAAAGGCTCAGGGTTATGGATGATTATTCCCATGTCACCAGTGAGGAAAGTGATGCTCTGATGGCATTGCTGTTTAAAAATCAGGTTGACAGAAGAATTAAGCATCATTCTCCCACACAGGTGACCCAAGAAACACGAAACCTCAAGGTGCCAAATTACAAGAGTCACCCATCAAACCCAGAAAGTTATGTTCCCAGAATCTTCTCTTGCTATGCCTTCTTTAGCATCCTTAATGGTGCCTCAGCATGGAGTGGGGTCCATAGAACCTGACTCACAGGGCTCCAGAGTGCCAACAATTTGCCCATATTGTCCTTTAACTTGCGATCCTCTTGCCTTGAATTCTGAGACTGAGTATGACCAACATGCTCAACTTGGAACTACAGGTTTATGTGACCACTACTGTCTTCCTTTACTTCTTTTAAAATAGCAATAATAATAACAATAATAGTAATAATGATGGTAATTACTGAGTTAATGTGTAGGAAGACCTCAGTCTGTTGGCCCTGATTGGATTTGCCTGATTTCAATGGCCATCTGTCAACCTATTTCACTGAGGACAAATTTTTTGGTGACATCAGACTCTACAACCTCATCATCAAGAGACTCAATGCTGAATGCTGAAGAATTCCTACAGTTCATTTAGGACTCCAGACTCAGGCCAAAGCACTTTCTTACTGACCCTGAAATCAGTTGACTGGCTACTTGGTTGCTTCATCATGATGCCACATGCACTTCCCCTTCCATTTCAGCCATGACGCACTTATTTCCCAGCGTTGGTCTCACTCTAGTTGTGGCAGTTATGGAAAGGGAATGGTGTTGCTTTGGAGACTGAGACAGGTCAATGACTGTGCACTTGTTCTCAGGGGGACAGAAATTTCACATGGCTTTGTGAGCTCAAGAAGGGAACTTCACTGGGTAGCCACACAGTGGGGGCAATGCCCAGGCCCAATTCTGGGTTTGTGCAGCATGATTGAGCAGGAAAAAGAGGGTGGGAAATGAGGTGTTGGAGGGACTAGTTCTGGGGGCGTGGCTGGGACCAGGAGAAGGGCCCACTGTGGGTGGATACAGGTTTACTGGGTTAATGTGTAGTAAATGTGGACAGCATGATGGGCCTGGGATGGAACTGAATTCAGAAGCTCAGTGGATGAGACTCTGGGAGCAGGAGAAACAATGCTAGATTTATCAGGACAAACCCTAAACATTACTTCCATCCCCCATCCTCACTCACACAGCCTGTTGGAGCAAGATAGAGGCTTTCAGGGCTGTGTGTATGTGTGCATTTTTAATCTTTTTAATTACTTTCAGAAAAAGAGAGATCCTTTTAGGGCTGTGTGTGTGTGTGTGTGTGTGTGTGCATTTTTAGTTTTCTTAATTATTTTCAGCAATGGGTTATCTAGACATCTCAACAACTCTTTTCCTGGAATCAGCAGGTAAGCATCCAATTAGATTTTACATTGAGATTGTTTTGTAAGCAGTACCCTGGGAAATATATATATATATATATATATATATATATATATATATATATATATATATATATATATATGGTTAAGCCATACAAAGTCAGTAAAATAGCCTCATTTCTACATCTGTTTCTCATTCTTTGTACTCAGTTATAAATTGACATTTTCTCTTGTATCTCTCCAGGTGCAATGTGTGTGTGTGTGTGTGTGTGTGTGTGTGCATGCCAGAGTCATGCATTTAGTAAATACTGTTGGATCCCTACATAATCACTGATTGAATGTTGCAGGCAGCTTCTTGGCCAGGAAAAACATGATGAAGCTGACCAGGTCCAGGTAGTCCAGGTATCCCAGGACACAGTAGAAGGCAGCAAGGGAGCCCTCGTTGCACACAATAAGGATGAGGCCATGTTCAGATTGTGCATCTGTGTCAATCTAGGGTAGATTTGTCCCCATCCAGACACCACAGAGAATGAGATGTATCAGGGTGCAGATGGGGATGATGTAGTTTGGTGCCCCTGATACCAGCAACTGCCTCATTCTTCCGCCTGGACCAGTGACCTTAAAGGCCAAAACCACAGTAATGTTTTGGCCAAGAGAGTGGATACAGCCACAGTGAAGACAACTGCAAATGTGGTCTGCTGGAGGATGCAGGTGGCTGTGTTGGAATGGCCAATGAAAATGAAAGCACAGAAGAAGCAGAATGTAAGGGAGATGAGAAGGGTGTAGCAGAGAGCCTGGTTGTTGGCCTTGAGAGTGGGAGTGTCTCGGTGCTTCATCAAGAGCACAGGGACAGAAGCTGTGAGGACAGTGAGACTCAGTGTGTTGCCAGCCAGAGCTTTTCCCATGCAGTTTTCATAAGCCAAAAAAATCACAGCTTTCTGGAGAGAATGGTTTTGCTGAGAATCGACATGCTGATGTTCCGGACACTTTATATACTGCTCCATATCTAGCAGAGATTCAAATTTTTACTTGCATAGATTTATGATTTCTTTTTTATTCACAGACCCATGCCAAGAAATACTTTGGAGTTGTAACATGGCATTACTTTTCAAATGTTTGTTCATTGTGTTATCTGTTCCTTTGTTTTTCAATACTTGGGATTGATTCCAAACTTTTCACTCAGATATGTTTCTAATCCCTTTAAATTTTGCTGTTTTGAGACAGCATCTCCTTACATCACTTTATTGTGGAGCCTCTGTTCAGACTTAACATCCACTTGCCTCACACCTCGACCACTGGATTCCAGGTGTGCATCACCACAGCTCATTTTTCCATTTATTTCCAGAAACAAAATCACAGAATGATGTGTAGAAAATAACTCCTAAATAATATGAAGTGAATAACTCCTAAATAACTAAAGCACTTAGCAGTGTTGTGATTTATCCTGCTTCTAGATCTGGCATATCCATCAAAATATTTCTCTGTTTTTACAATATGATATAAGTCTATGTATCTGAATCAAAAAAGTGATTTCCTAGGTGATCATTCAATGAGACATCCTATACTAAGACACAAAAATAATTTGCTAAATTGCAGGGAAATATATATATGAAGAAAGGTGTCAAATGTCAAATATTCCCATCTTTGAGCTTCTATCACTATAAACACACTTTACACAAAGCTCATGTTTAATTTTTATTGTGCAAGGTGCATTTTAAATGTTTAATGCTGGTAAATGTCAAAACTATCACAGAACATATTACTATATATTCAGTGATTTTAAAATGTTGAACAGATTAGTTTTTGTAATAGTCTTGTATTCTATCACCATTAAATCCAATATCAAGATTAGTGGTAGATTTTAGATATACCTGATGAGTACATTCGTTATGGAGGACTTTTGTCTGTATGTGATATATCCTGATTCATTTTTCTGCAGTCCCTTCCCTCCCTTCAAACCTTCTTTCCCTCCTGATTTATCTTTTTATTTTGAAAAGAATAAAGCAAAACAAAACAAAAAAGAACAAAGCAAATAAGAGCAGAACAATGCAAGCAACACAAGACTTCCAAACAAGACAACAGGAAATCAACAGTGGCTACCATAATGTCCCATGTTTTCTTCAAAATAGTTGTGCATATTTTCACACACAATAAAATCACACAAATAAAATAGCATAAAACCAATCAAAACAAAAGAATAAAAGCATTGCTGAACTTCAAAACAAGACAATAAGTAATCAAAAATGGTCACCATATTGTCTCTTGTTTTCTTGAAAATATCTGTCTATACCTTGACACATAAGGAAATCAAATAATACAAAAACAGACTGAAGTCAATAAAAACAAAACAATGAAAGCATTACAAGATTTCAAAGCAAGATATTAGGAAATGAACAATGGTTACTATAATGTCTCTCATTTTCTTCCAAATAGCTTTCTCTACCTTCATACATAATACATTCAAATAAAACACAGTAGAATAAATCCAAAGTAAAAGAATACAAGCATTACAGGACTGAAACAAGATGAGAGGAAATCAACAGTGGCTACCATAATGGCTTATTTTCTTCAAAATAGCTGTTCATATCACCAAACATAATAAAGTCAAACAAAATAAAACAGAATTAAATCAATTAAATGAAAGAGTTATAAGGCTTCAAAAGAAGATAATACGAAACCAACAATAGTTACTATGATACATCCTGCTATCTTCAAAATAGTTCCCCATACTATCAGACACAGTAAAATCTAACAAAACAAGACAGAATAAAACCAAACCTAACAAATGATGAAAATGATCCAAGTTCAAGTCAAGACAATAAGCAATTAACAGTCATTACAACTGCTCCTGTTAGCTGTTTCCTTCCCTATCACTTTCATTATATCTATTGTGTTTTTTGGATCCCACTAACTCTTGTTTTTATGCTAGGGTTCACCCAGAATCCATTGAAGTACAAGAGCCTCAAGATTATCCTACTTTATATCTGGGTAGCTTTCCATTGTAGGAAAATAATGTATCTTTCTTATCCATTCAGTAGCAGATGGGCAAGGTAACCTCTTGTCACATGAAAAAAATTGTTTTCTCTTTTATTTTCAGTGTGTGAATTTTCTTTTGAGCTAACTGTACTTCTTGCATACAGTATATTGGTGGATCTTGTTTCTTGATACACTCTCCCTGTGTTTCCTTTTATTTGTGAATTGAATTTCATTAATGGTTACAATTCACATGCATTGGTTCATCTCTGCCATGCTATCCTGTTTTTGGCTCTCCACTGTCCCCCATCATTTAGTTTCCTACCCTGTTTGGTGATCCTCCTCTACTGCTGTTCCTGGAACCGTTGTCATCTTTATCTCTCTCTAAAATATCCTACAGCACTCTCTGTAGGGTTGATTCGGTGGTCATGAATTCCTTCAGTTGTTGATTATCAGGGAAGTATTTTATTTTTCCATTAATTTTGAAAGATAGTTTTGCAGGTTACATCAATCTGGGTGGTAAATTGCTCTCTTTGTGGATTTGAAACACTTCTCTCCAAACTCTTCTGGACCTGATGGTCAAATCTGTTGACAAATCTGTCATGATTCGGATTGGTTTTCCTTTATAGGTGATCTGTTTCTTTTCTCTAATAGCTTTTATTATTCTGTTCTTGTGTTTAATTTTGGATACTGATTTTTATATGTCTGGGTGTAGATTTACATTTGTTATGGCTAGTTGAAGTTCTATATGCCTCACTTATCTGTATGCCATATCCTTTCCCAATGCCTTGGAAGTATCCTGCTATAACTTCTGTAAATACCCTTTTTATTTCAATTGTGTTGACCCCTGCTTCTTCACTGGTACCTATCACCTTTAAATTATTTTTCTATACATCATCTTTCAGCCACTGAATTGTTATTTTGTGGTTCCTTGTTATTTTTAAGAGATCATTCCTTTCATGATTGCTAGCTGCCATCTTGTCTTCAAAGTGTGAAAGTCTATCTTCTGTCTCTTTCAATCTGTTTTGTCGACTTTTGATTGACTTTTTAGTTTCCTGCATATCACTTTGAAGCTGTTTCATGCATTGTAATTCATTCCAACTTGTTCATTCAGTGTTTCCATCACTTTACAATGCTCCTCTTTTTTTAAGTTCATATCTCCTTCAGATATGTTCAACATTTCTTTCATTGTGTCTGTGATTTCTCCTTTTGCTTGACACATTATTTCTGACTTTATTACTTTACAGTCTAAGGAAGTTATTTATTTACTTCAGTTGTTATCTTCTTGGAGATTTCTGGTATGTGATATCCATTTTCTTCCAAGTCTGCCATACTTGTTCATGTGGGCTAGACATCTGAGATTGCCTTTTGTTCCTTTGTCTTGATATTCTCCTGGGTTCCTCCCAACAAGCCGATTATAGAATGCCAGACACTTTCAATGTTGACTGCTCCTCTGATGTGTCAAGGAATTTGACAGGCACCTGGGTTTCTTTGACCCCAAATTTCCAGCAAGTTAGCAGGTCTTGCAGTGGCTTCTCCAGACCCCTGCAGCTACATTGTGCATCCCCAGTATACAGGTGTGCATGGTGGTGTGGCTGCTCCATCTCTCAGCCTCTGTGTCTGTTCTGGGACTTCTATGATGGTGCCAGGCACACAGGGGTGTGTTTGTATGATTCTCCTGGTGGGTGCTGGCTGCCTGAAGGAAGCAAGGTACTCAGATGGTGGCCTGTGGCTGCATGGGGCTTACCTGAATGCCTGTGTTTGCCAGCTGCCTGTGGGAAGCAAGCCTTTTGACAGCAGTGGCCATCAGGTGGAGACAGATCTGGCAGGTTCTATGCTGGCTGCCCACAGGAAACAAGTCTTCCAGGGGTGGAAATTGGTAGGCAGTGTTGGATCTGGTTTTCCCTTCCTTATTTACAAGGTTTTGTTTCCATTTTATCCTTCTTTTATCATGTTTTTCTTTTGCTTCACATTATTTCTCCATTCCCTTTCCTAATTTACCTTTCTGTCGAATAAATTCTTTCTCTTTCATGATGCATTTTATGCACATTGTTCTTATTTACATTTTGGTTTCTCACTACAGAGAAAAAGTGTGTTATTTACACATATTTGTCTGATTTATTACACTTAAGAGTTAAGAGTAAAATAAAGATGCATCCATTTACCTAGAATTATCTTGCTTATTCTTCTTCGTGACTGAGTAATACTCTATTGTATAAAAACCAAGCAACATCTTTTTATCCATGCTCAGTTTTTGGACATTTGGTTTGTTTCCAAGGTGTAACTATTATGAACTGTGCTTGTATAAACTTGGATGTGCACAATTTTTCATAGCTAAATCTTGTAAATAACTCAGGTCCATCAACTGAGGAATGGATAAAATGTGCCTTTTTGTATATGATAGAGTACTACTCAGCCATGAAGAATAAACTGGAGACTTTTGCAGGTAAATGGATGTAACTGAAGCCCATACTCTTAAATGAAATAAATGAGGCCCATATGTGTAAACATCATATTGACTCACTAATGTGAGAAACATAACATGCAAATAGGATCAGAAAGTTGTGATATATTTTATAAATTGGGAGGAAACTGTTCAAAACAAAAGACAAACTTTACTGGGGAAAGGAGAAAGCAAGAAGGGTAAAGCAACAAAGGGACAAGGAAAAAATATCTATACACAAATTAGTTAAGATAGTTATACACCTAGCTTCTCTTTGTCTTTTGAAATATATGTTTTGTGCTAATATACTTTGGACAAGATATCATGCCTATATCCTGTACTCTGAATAACAACTATTAAGATAACAATATGCACTGTGTCAAACATTGTAACTACTAGTAACCTGTTCTGAAACTGCCTTTTGCTTTTTCTTTAACTTTGTTTCATTAAAAAATTATGTATGTGCACAGATTGTTGAGGTGTGATTTTTAAAATTAATATAGGAAGATACTGAGAAGGGGAAAACCTGGGTAAAATGAAACCTTTAATCTGATTTTGTTGAGGGATCTCCATACTGATTTTCACAGTGGTTGCAATAGTTTAAATTCCCACCAACAGTGAAGAAAGATTTACTTTTCCCCAAAGCCCCTCCAGCATCTGTTATTGGTTGATTTTTTTTTCATTTACTATTTCTTTTTAAATACAAAAAAAGCAAAAACAAAAAAGGGTAGCAACAATAGAGAATTCTAAAAGAAAAAAAACACTAAGATATCACTAGTTGATAAATTGCATATTGTCATCTTGGATGTAGTTGTTCAAGTTACAAAATTAAAGGATACACAGTAGACATTCAAACAGTGAGACTGCAAACAGTTCTATTCAAAGATTCAATGAAAGATTCAGCAATATGGTCATCTATTTTACACACTCAAACATACATAAAGTTATACCCCTTAGAGCAATTTCTTTTCCTCTCTTTTTTAAAATAGCAATTACACATTTTGGGTTTTATTACTCTTAAAGTTCTTTTTTAACTTTTACACTATACACAAAGTGATATTTATAAATATGATTCTTATTTATTTCACTAATGAGGATAGTCTCAAGTTGTCTCCATTTACCTATGAAGTCCTCAAGATCATCCTTTTTATAGCTGAGTAATATTTCATTGTATAAAAGTACCACATCTTTTTCATCCACTCTGCAGTTGATTGGCATCTTGGTTGTTTCCAAGATTTAGCTACTAAAAATTGTGCTGCTATGAACATTGGTGCACATATATCACTGTGATATGAATTTTTCAGTTATTTTGGGAAAATATCCCAAGAGGAGAATAGCTGGATTGAATGGAGCTACCAATGCTAGTCTTCTGAGAATTCTCCATATGTGTTTCCATAGTGGTTGCACCAATCTACAGTCCCACCAACAGTGGAGCAGTGTTCCATTTTACACACAGCCTCACCAACATTTGTTATCAGTTGATTTCTTGATGGAATGTATTCTTTCTGGAGTGATGTGAAGTCTCAATGTTGTTTTAATTTGCATTTGTCTAATGAACAATGATGGTGAACATTTTTTCATGTATTTACTTGCCATTTATATACCTTCATCTGAGAACTGTGTGTGCATCTCAGATGCCCATTTTTGGAGAGGGTCTTTGAATATAGGGGGCTTGATATGTTTAAATTCTTTTTATGTTCTGCATATAAGACATGTGTCTGAAGGGTTGCTGCCTAAAGTTCTTTCCCACTCTGTAGGCTTTGTTTTCACTCTATTGGTGATTTCTTTTGAAGTGCAGAAACTTTTCAATAATATGAGATCCCAGTTGTTGATTCTTTGAAGTGTTTCCCAGGAAGTTTGCATTTTGTTTGTGAATCCTTTGCCTACCTCTATGTCTCCAAGACTTCTACCTAACGTATCTTCCAGTAGATTTAGTGTTTCTTTTTTAATATTTAGGTATTTAATTCATTTAGACTTTAGCTGTGTGCATGGTGATAGGCATGGATCTAGTTTCAGTCTTTGGCATGTGGAGAGCCAATTTTTCCAACACCATTTATTAAAGAGTCTATCCTTCTTCCAGTGAACCTGTTTAGCCTCTTTCTCAAATATCAGGTGTCTGAGTGTCTTTGTAGTTGTGCTTGCATCTTCTAATCTGTTCCATTGATCCTCAGGTTTATTTCTTTGCCAGTACCATGCTAATTTTATCACTGTGGCTTTGTAGTATAGTTTCAAGTCAGGAATTGAGATGCCTCCTGTGTTACCTTTGTTGGCCAGAATTGCCTTTGCTATAGCAGGTTTCTTCTGTTTCCAAATGAATTTTAGTAGGGTGTTCTCTAATGCTGTGAGGTATGGCAATGGTATTTTGATTGGGATTGCATTAAATATATATAACAGTTTGGGAATTATGGCCATCTTTATAATGTTGGGTCTTCCTAGCCAAGATCAAGGAATATCCTTCCATTTTCTAATATCCTCTTCAATCTCCTTTTTCAGCATAGTATTACTTTCACCATAGAGGTATTTTACATTTTAGTTAGGTTGATTCCTAATTACTTCATTTTTTTAGATGTTATTGTAAAGGGTGATAGTTCCATAATTTCTCTCTCAGTAAGATTTTTGTGCACAGGAATGCTATTGATTTTTGAGCATTGATTTTATATCCAGCTACACTGCTGAATTTGTTTACTATCTCTAATAGTCTTTTAATGGAGTTTTTGGGATCTTCTATATAGAATATCATGTCATCTGCAAATAGTGATACTTTAACTTCTTCCTTTCCTATCTTTATTCATTTTATCTCTCTGTCTTATCTGATTTGGGTTTTTTCTTTCTTTTTTTGATGACGTTAGCTAGAGGTTTGTCAATTTTGTTTACTCTCTCAAAAAACCAGCTTTTTGATTCATTGATTCTTTATATTGTGTTTTTAGTTTCAATTGCATTGATTTCTGTGCTAATCTTTACAATTTCCTCTCTTCTATGAGCTTTGGATTCAACTTGCTCTTCTTTTTCTAGAAACTTGAGAAGGAGCATGAGGTTGTTTGTGTTCATTCTGTTTTCTTGATATGAGTATTTATTGCTATATATTTCCCTCTTATATTTGGTGCATATATATTCATAATTGATAGTTCTTCCTCTCAAATTTTTCCACTAATGGGTATGTAGTGACCTTCTTTATCTCTTTTAATCATTTTAGGCTTGAAGTTCATGTTGTCTGCAAATAGAACAGTTACCCCTGATTTTTTCTGGGTTCCAGTTGCATGGAATACAGTTTTTCATCCTTTGACTTTTACCTATGAGTTTTCTTTTCGGTCAGATGTGTTTCTTGTATACAGCATACTGTGGGTTGATGCTTCTTTATCCATTCTGTCAGCCTATTTCTTTTGATATGTGAATTGAGGCCATTTACATTCGTGGATAACACTGGTATGTACTGGCTCAACTTTGCCATGTTATGTTCCAGTTGTTTGCTTTCTGCTTTTTTCCCTTGTTTAATTTCTTGTCCTACCTGGTGGTGTCTTTCTGTTCCTGTTTTGGGGATTGTGGTCCTTTTTATCTCTGTCTAGTATGTCTTTCTATACTCTTTCTAATGTTGGCTTTGTGGATGTGAATTTCTTCAGTTGCTCTTTGTCATGAAAGTATCTTGTTTCTTCATTAAATTTGAATGAACATTTTGCTGGCTACATCAGTCTGGGTTGGAAGTTGTTTTCTTTCAGGGCTTGAGATACCTCACTCCAAGCTCTTCTTAAGTTGAGAGTTTGTGCTCAAAAGTCTGCTATGAATCTAATGGACTTTTCTTGATATGTGAGTTGTGTCTTTTCTCTAACAGCTTTTAGTATTCTGTTTTTATGCTGTATATCTGTGACCTTTATTATTATATCTGAGTGTAGATTTATGTTGGTTGTGACTGGCATTTTATATGCCTCACTTATCTGCATATCAGAATCTTTCCCCATCTTTGGGAAAATTTCTTATATTACTTCTGTGAGTATATTGGCTATGTCATTTGCATTGTCTCCTGCCTCCTCATTGATGCATATTAATCTTTTTTTCCTCTTGGCATCTCTTGAAGCTTTTGGATTGTCACTTCATGCTGCTTTGTTATTTCTAAAAGTTCTATCCTTTCCTGTTCACTAATTGTGATCCTGTCCTCAAGTCCAAAATCCTATCTTCAGCTTCATTTAAATGGTTTTGCATACTTTGAATAGAATTTCTTGTTTCTTGGATATCTCTTTGAGTTTGTTGCATGAATTCTGCTTGTTTTCTCTATTTTTCATTCAAAGTTTCAATCAGTTTCCCAAGCTCCTGTACTTTTTTTCTCTATTTCTTCTTTAGCTGCACTCAGCAACTCCTTTAGTAAGGTTGCTATTTTTACCTTTACATGAGAGAGTACTTCTAATTTAATTTCCTCTATAGCCTCATGGAGTTGTTTTTTATTGCACTTGCTATCTTTTCAGAGGTTTCTGGTGTGTTACTTTAGAAGTCTTCTATTTCAATGTCTACTGCACTTGCTTCTGGTGGACTAGATGTTCGAGACTGCATTTTGCTTTTTTGTTTTGCCATTTTCACTCTGCCTCATATTTTTCTGTGAGTAAGAGGGTGTCATCCACACTCTTTTCAGGCTCACCAAGGTCTTACAATTAGTTGGAGGGGGCTTTACTGGCCCTATTTACTCACTGTACACCTCTACTTTAAGGGCATACTCACAACACTGGTATTGTTAATCCACTTTAGTCCAAGGTTTGCCACCTGGGAGCAAAGTTTGAAATGTTTTCCATGTGCTGGGATTTCTCCATAGCACAGAGTTAGTACCTGAGGCTGGATTTTGGTTCCTGCTTGCTGCTTGGCATTTGCTGGGTGTGACCTGATTAGGCCCCCATCCCTGTGTGCACCTTGGTGTGTTCTCTGATGCAGTGCATGGTCTTACCACCAGGAAGCAAGCTCAAGGTCCCTTTCCATGCACTGGCATGGCACCAGAGCACGCATTCAGGGCCTGAAGCTGGATTCTGGGTCCTGATCCCTGCTTAGTGGTTGATTTCTTAATGATAGGCATTCTTCCTGGAAATGAAATCTTAACATTGTTTTAATTTGCATCCCTCAAATGACCAGTGCTGTTCATATACTCATTTTCCATTTGCATTTTTCATCTGAGAAGAGTGTAGTCATCTCGGATGCCCATTTTTGGATTTGGTCTTTAAATTTGGGGGATGTCTAATTTTTTCAATTGTTTATATGTTGTGGATATTAGTTCTTGAAAACTTTAAAAAGATGTGAGTCTACCTGTTGATTTCTTGTAGCATTTCCCATGCAATCAGAGTTTAGTTCATGAAATGTTTATCTACATCTATGTCTTCAAGAGTTCTACCTATTATCTCTTATATAAATTTTAGGGTTTATGTTTAAATATTTAGATATTCAGCACAATTCAATTTCAGTTTAGTGCATGGTGAGAGAAATGGTTCCAGTTTTAGTGCTTGGCATGTGGAAACCCAGTTTTCTAGCATTATTTATTAGTCTATCTTTCTTCCAGTGAACATGTTTTCTACCTTTGTCAAGTGTTAGGTGACTGACTGATCATGTCTATAGTTGTTTCTGTATCTTCAAATATGTTCTATAGATTCTTATGTCACTTTTTTCTAGCTGCATGCTGTTTTTATCATGGTAGGTTTGTAGTATAATTTAAGTCAGTGATTGTGAGGTCCCTTGCATTCCTCTGTTGATTAGTATAGATTTTGGTATTCTAGGTCTTTTGTGGTTCCAACAAATTTTAGAAATGTCTTCTCTCTAACTCTGTGAGGTTATGTCCCTCAATTTGGAACTAAATTTAGTTTAGTGAAACTAAAACAAATTCATCAAATTTACTGAATTTAGATTAAAATGTAGAGTGGTCTAGTAAAACAATGTAGCTCCTGTCTTAGAATGAAATACCTTTCCTGTTTTCATTTTCTGTGAAAAAAATTAGGCCACTATTAATATACTTTTCAATGTTTATAAATTTGTCTGCTAATATTACTAATCAACAAATTTGAGTGCAATGTTATACTATGGACTCCTATCTGTTAATAGACATGTAATGTAGAGATATTAATATTACAGGGAGTTTTAAATTGTTATTATGCCTGAATTGCTGAATTTTCATGTGATTTTATACATTTGAAAACATAAATTCATCTCTAGTCACTTATATTTTCTTGTTTTATTTAAAATAAGGGGAATAAGAAAAGTTTTGTACATATCTCTGCTATCATGCTAAATTTGTCATGATATTATACTAGTTTTAACTTGTATTTTACTTCTTGATCAATTGTACCAAGTGGTTAATCATATTTCATTGTGTTTATTTTTCTGTATTTCATTTTCTTAAAAGTTTGTTTCAGTCTGCATGCAATTTCATTTTATTTGTGATCAATTTCCTGTATTTTTCTATCATATGATGAATATTTCAAATTCAGATCTTTGTCATTTTTATTTACATATTCAACAGCACATATTTATATGTGTATGAAATATTTGTCTCAGTATAGTCTTGCCATCAACACACAGGATTTCAATTGTACAAGATTTTAATTTGTGCTTCTCACTATTCTGTAGACTATGTATGGCAGATGTTAGAATGCATATATTTACTGGTATTAATGGTGTATTGTTCTCTATTTGTGTGCATAAATATTTTTAAAGTACCATTTCCCTATGCTCTAAGAATTCGTATTCAAATTAAATATATTGTATGGTACATAAAAATTCTCAATGTATTTTGGAAAATATTTGAAATAATTCTCATTATGTTTAGAAATCAAAACATATATCAGCCACAAAAACAGAATAGAAAATATTCAGTAGGAAGGTGATTCCCCCATGTCATGATATAAGAAATATAAAAATTCCCTAAAGGTATATTTAGTATGTAACAGTTATAAACAAGAGTTCTATAAATTTATAGACAAATTTTAAACCTGCATCGCATTCTCATATGACCTGTACTTTAATAACACAGAATTTTCTTTTAATGCATTTGAATGTTCTATGAATGGTGAACACACCACTTGGTGTATTCTGTAGTACTGTTAATACTATCAAGGATTTATACCACCCATTTTTCTTCTGATATTATCCTAATAATCTCTGAAAAAATGTCCTTGACACCTTACTGAAATGCAGATATTATTTCTTGTTCAATCCCTTATTCTGTTGAATATCATTCTCACAGTTTTGTGGCACAAATTCTAATTCAAGCACAGGGTGTCACCTTACTCATCTATGCATTCAACAGAAGCAGGGATTAAATCCAAAGTTTTGAGATTGTGCTGTGTTATAAGTATATTGTACACCAACATCATTCCTCATCTGTACTAAAACTCATTGTCTCTGCATCTGCTTTGTGTGAAATGAAGGATACTTGACCTTGTCTTCACAATAATCTCTTTGTTTATCCAAAGGATGTAAAAAGCTGGCTTTAATCTTACTCCATGTTCAACTTCACATTGAAGATGGAATTTAGAAGTTTTGGGGTAGAAGAAAGAGCTCTTCTTCAGAAAATAATGCTTTTAATAGGACTAGAGAAATAAATCAATGTACACAGGAATGGTCATGCATGAGTGTTACTAAAGATAATTAGTGAACTGAGATCATTCCAACACATCGTTAAGGCAGCCTGACGTAAGTTGGTAATATTCTGTCTCAACAAAATAACTAAAAATAGCTGGGGACATAGGTCATTGATAAAGCATATTCTAGCTCTATTTTCAGTGATGCAAAGCAAACAAACAAAGAAGCAAACAAGCAAGAAAACAAAGAATGGTATAAAAGGAAAGTAAACTAGAGTGTATTTCAAAGGGATAAGAGTATTTACAAAGTGGGAATAGCACTTGGTATAACAAAAAAATTGATAAGTGAAGCAAAAATTTTACCATCAATTTCCTCTACAAGTTTTTTCCTATTTCCCAGATAGATGGAGTGAGTATAAAGGAGAGGGACAATGTGTTCACACAACGTGATCCTACCTGTGTCATTGGAGATATCATTGTCTGCACAGGGAGTGCAATCAAAATAGGCAACCTTTCCCACCTGAGAGCTTTTTCTAAATCCAGAACTGCAACTCTCGCTCTACATTGAGTGTGTAGCAAGAATATATGATGGTGTCTTCCTATAAGTTTACTTCTTCAGAATTAGATGGATAAATTTAATTTTCATACATAAATAAAATTGCTTAAATGAATGTCAAAGTTATTTCATAAGATGAAACATATCTCTATGAAAACATAGTTTAGTAAATATAGGCTTTCTTGCTCATCAGAAATGTGATAAAGGAGATTTTAGTTTGAAATTGAAAATCGAGTTATTCAATTTCAACCTGAGCAAAATTTGACCATTTCATGAGTGAAATCTGGGGTACAAGTCCTATGAAAATATGTAGCTCATTTGTGATTAAGGAATTGGGTCGTGATTAGGTTCAACACAGCTATGTATTTCCTGTGGCCCACTCTATAATATCCTAGGATGAAGTTAGTTTTGGCCACGTAGAGCATATAAAGAAAGTGTTCTTAGTTTAACCATGACCTTAAGGCCTTTTGGAAAATTCTGAAAATTGAAAATATAATACTCTGACTCCAATTTTCTTCCATCATTCATATTCAGTTATTCTCCAGCAGGATTGGTAAATCGGGTGTTCCCTATCATAAATGTATGCAGCTAAAAGAGACACATCATTCTGTGTGAACAGGGCTCCAGGAAAAGGCAGAAAATATGAGTAGCAGAAATACCCTAAAGTGTCTAAATTTTTTTATGTAAGCAACTTGAACACTAGTACCTCCTGAATTAGAGCACATGAATATTTAAACACTAAAATGTTACCATTTTCCAGAAGTGTCAGTCAGTATCTGTGAAAAATATTCTATGCAAACTCATTTAAATAAAATGCAGAGTTGTGTCAGGCAAAAGCATCTGTTATGGAATCAAGTCTTCTATCACACACAAGTTTGATTGTTTGTCTAACTATTCCCCTAGCATCTACCAACAAAATGAGTGCATTAATATCTGAAGAGTTTGCAGAATTAAGTGGAATATTCCTATAATATGTACACAGTATGATTTAATTCCATTTAGTTTCATAAGTGAGTACAAGTTTTCATGTTGTGTTTTAACAGTCTCATGGATTCTGCTTAGGTGGACAAGACATTGACATCCTACCAACAGAAGCAGTGAGCTGTCCTTCTGATTTTTCTCCTTTGACAGTGGCTCCTTTATTGAGGATTGCTTCAACTAAACTCAATACTTACCTCCTTAACAATAAGTGTGATACACAGTGTCTTGTATTTTGTAGAAATCATTCCAAAATTCTTGTGTGAAACACATAACATAAATTGATATACACTTTGATGACACTGCATGCTCTCTGAAGTAAGACATGTTACCTGTTATTGGGGAAACATCATCACTTGTCTGTTTCTCATTGGAGGCTTTTGTACTCTTCAAAATCATAACATGGAGAGCATGGGCCACAGTATTCACACCATTGTATATTTTGTAGCTCCTATCACTCATGGCTGTTTCAAAACAATACAGAGAATCCAAGCCAGAGAGGCATTAGGTGTACAGTCCTCCAATTCACAGTGAGGTTCAGAGAAGGGGCAATGGAAATTTTTATGCTAATACTTAAACACTTAAGTGTCTTCTGGGTATTTAAATAGGGGAGTTTCCTGGACAAAATTTTTGAAATCTGAAATCTCTTCATGGTGGTGAGAAAAAACAAAAATCCCATGGAATGGGTCAAGTATGAAATTTCTCCATTTAAGTCAGCTTGTCATTGTGAGTTTGTCACCTAGACTTTCCATGTCACCAAGTCTTGTCCTATGCTGTATCTCACATCATTTGGACAATCACTAAAATAGTAAATAAACACTACATTGACTGGTTATGTACCTACAGTCAGGATATCATGATTGCATATGACAGAGATAAGACACATCCACAATTGGGACCATTTTCACAAAGGCTACACAAACTCTGTTCCTGTCCATCTCAGCTCTCACATCTGAGAGACACTGAAGATTCTTATGGCCTTCTGTGAATAGCAGACCCAAACAGGTCCAGAAGAAATGAAGGACAAAATGCCTAGGGCCAAATATGCCTTTTGAGACCACCTGATGAAGAGAAGAATACTTGACATTGTCAATTAGTTCAGAATCAAAAGTACCAAAAGTAACCTAAGAGGGAAAGAAAATTGAAAGAAAATATTGAAGCACATTGATGGAAAGCACAGTAGCTGACCTCACACATTCTTGGTAAGCATAGGAAATTTTACAACTAACAAATAATTTACATTGACCTTTCTTTCTAATAATTTCTCTCTTTAAACAGTTTATTTTATTTTATATTTTATATTAAAGAGAGTAAAACTAAATATAACAAAACATAACAATGAAGATCAGAAGAAAACAATGTAAGAAACACAAATTTCAAAGCAAGACAACAGGAGATCACTGGCTATCATATTGTCCCTTGTTTTCTTCTAAATAGCTGTCCATATCTTAACACACAATGAATTAAGACACAACAAAATAGTATTAAACTGTTCAGAACAGAATAATGAAGATATTATAGGCCTTCAAAACCAGACAATAGGGAAATCAACAATGGCTGCCAAAACATCTCCATTCTCTTCAAAATAGCTGTTCATACATTCATTTATGTTGAAATTAAGCAATACAAAACAGACTAAAATCACTCTGAACAAAGAATAATAGTATTGTTGGATTTCATAGCATGACACTATGGATTCAGAACTGGATACCATAGTATCTCTTTTTCAAGTTATCTATTCATTTCATCATGCATTATATAATTAATTCTCATAAACTGTTTAGGAGAAGTTCTACACATGTATGAGTCTCTACATGTATGTATACCTATCCTTTCAATACTAGAGGGAAAAACAAAATAAAGCAAAACAAATTTCCAGAAAAACACAAAACAACAAAGAAAAATAAATAACAATAGAAAAGAGCCCAGAAACACTGAAAATATAGACCTTCCAAACAAGGTGGTGGGAGCATAACTAGGGTTGTTATTTTGCATATTGATCTTCAAGAGTTCCTCAGATCACCATACAATAATATGTACAATTGTTCCAATCCTATGAATGTTAAGTTTTGATTCTAAGAACTTATAGAATTAGTAGCACAATCATCTTAGCTGTCCTAAGTGTGTTTATATAATTTTAGATATTTTTTCTTTTCCCTTACTTTTACTTTTTCCTCATATTTCCTGAGATATTATTTTTCCCCAGAAAAAAAACAGATTCTTATATTTTCACTGTATTTATTGAGTATTTTGTATCTTATGTACTCTTACCATTTCTTATGCTGGGGATATTATATGGTATTTACACATGTGAGCTTGATTTGTTTCACTTATGGTTGTGGTCTCGAGTTGCATCATTTTATTTATAAATATCTCATTGTGATCATTAGTACTCTATTGTATAAAAATATCCATTCCTCAGTTGATGGGCATTTAAATTGTTTACAAGATCTGGTTATTACAAATTGTGCAGCTATGAACATGGGTGCACATATATCACTGTGATAAGATGCTTTCAGTTCTTCTGGAAATATGCCCAGAAGTGGAATAGCTCAGTCGAATGGGACTTCCAATCGCAGCTTTTTGAGGAACCTTCAGACAGACCTCCACAGTGGTTGCACCAGTCTGCACTCCAACCAACAGTGCAGAAGAGTTCCTTTTCCCCCCCACAGCCTCTGCAGCATTTGTTATTCATAGTTTTCTTGATCCTGGCCATTCTTTCTGGAGTGAGATGGAATCTCAGTGTGGTTTTAATTGGCATGTCTCTAACAACCAATGATGTTGAACACTTTTTCATATTTTTCTTTGCAATTTGTAGTTCTTCATCTGAGAACTGTGTACTCATCTCAGCTGCCCATTTTTGGATTGGTTTTTGAATTTCAGGGATTTGATTTTTTTAAATTCTTTATAAGTTCTAGACAGAAGTCCTTTGTCTGAGGGACAGTTCATAAAGATTTTTCTCAGTTTGTGGGTTTACTTTTGACTATGCTGGAAATTTCTTTTGACAGTCAAAAGCTCTCTAATAGGATGTGCTCCCAGTTATTGATTCTGTGTAGTCTTTCATGAGCAGTTTGATTCTTGTTAATGAATTCTCTACCTACCCCTATGTCTTACAGATTTCTATCTGATTTGTGTTCCAACAGATTTAGTGCTTCTATTTTAATATTTATATTTTTGATCCACTTATTTTGTAAAATTTTATTTAAAGAGAAAAAAGTAAAACAAAATGGGTAGAAACAATGGAAAATTGCACAAAAAATAAACAATAAGAAATCACTACTTGAAAAATTACACATTGTCATCTTAGAAATAGTTATGAAGTTACAAAATTAAACATGCAATGTGGATATTCAAACATTAAGACTGCAACCAGTTCTGTTCAATGATCCAACAAACACTTAGGAATATGATTATCTATCTTACACACTTAAACATACATGCAGTTATATGTTTAGAGCACTTTCCTCTCTTTTTTAGAATAGCAATTACATATTTGAGTTGTATTACTCCTACAATTCTTATTATATTTTACACTAGGGACACAATGTGATATTCATAAATATGATTCTTATTTATTTCACTAATGAGCATAGTCTCAAGTTGCCTCCAAATTACCTATGAAGGCCTCAAGACCATCCTTTTTATAGTTGAGTAATACTCCATTGTATAAAAATACCATATCTTTTTCATCACTCTGGGCATTTTGGTTGTTTCCAAGATATAGCTATTACAAATTGTGCTGTGATGACAATATTTGCACATATATCACTCTGACATAACTTTTTAGTTTTTCTGGGAAAATATCCAGGAAGGGAACAGCTGGATTGAATGGATCTTCCAATCCTTGTCTTTTGAGACTTCTCCATACTGATTTCCATAGTGGATACACCAGTCTACACTCCAACCAACAGTGGAGCAATGTTCCTTTTTCCCCAAGACTTACCAATATTTGTTATCAGTTGATTTTTTGATGGCAGTTATTCTTTCTGGAGTGAGATGATATCTCAATGCTATTTTAATTTGTATTTCTCTAATGACCAGTGATGGTGAACATTTCTTCATGCATTTATTTGCCATTTATATATCTTCATCTGAGAACTGTGTGTTCATATCAGATGCCCATTTTCAGAGAGGGTCTTTGAATTTGGGGGGCTTGATGTTTTGCAATTCTTTATATATTCTGGATATAAGTCCTTTTTATGAGGGGTTACTGTCTAAAATTCTTTCCCGTTCTGTGGGTTTTCTTTTCACTATGTTGGTGATTTCTTTTGAAGTGCAGAAACTTTTCAGTAATATGAGATCCCAGGTGTTGATTCTTTGAAGTGTTTCCTGTGCAGTTTATGTTTTGTATATGAAATCTCTGCCTACCCCTATATCTCTAAATTTCTACCTACTTTTTCTTCCACTACATTTAGTGTTTCTGTTTTAATATTTAGATCTTTGATGCATTTAGATTTTAGTTTTGTTCATGGTGATAGGGATGGATCTAGTTTCAGTCTTTGGCATATGGAGAGCCAATTTTTCCAACACCATTTATTAGAGAGGCTATCCTTCCAGTGAACATGTTTAGCCCCTTTGTCAAATATCAGGTGACTGAGAGTCTTTGTAGTTGTGTTTGTATCATCTAATCTGTTCCACTAATTCTCAGGTCTATTTCTTTTCAACTACCATGTTAGCTTTATTACTATGGCTTTGCAGTATAATTTCAAGTCAGGAATTGAGATTCTCCTTCTTTGCCTTTGTTGTCCAAAATTGCCTTTGTCAGTCTAGGTTTCTTCTTTACAAATGAATTTTAAGAGTGTTTTCTCTAGATCTGTGGGGTATGTTAATGGTATTTTGATTGGGAGTGCATTAAATCTGTATAATAGTTTTGGGAGTGTGGCCATTTTCACAATATTGTTTCTTCCTAGCTAAGAGCAAGGAATATCCTTTAATTTTCTAATATCTTCTTCAATCTCCTTTTTTACCATGGCATAATTTTCAGCATATACTTCTTTTACATTATTAGGTTGATTCCTAAGTATTTCATTTATTAGATTCTATTTGAAAGGCAATTTTTCCATGATTACTCTGTTGGTGGAATTTTTGTTTGTGTACAGGAATGCTATTGGTTTTTGAGTATTGACTTTGAACCCAGCTACACTGTTGAATTTGTTGATTACTTCTAGTAGTCTTTTGATGGAGTTTCTTGAGTCTTTTACATAGAGTATCATGTCATCTGCAAATAGTGACATTTTAAACTTCTTCCTTTCCTATCTTTATTCATTTTATTTCTCTCTCTTGTCTGATTGCCCTGGCTAGTATTTCCAGATCTCTGTTGAATAGGAGTGGTGATAATTGACATCCTTGTCTTGTTCCTGAATTTTGAATGAAAGCATTCAGGTTTTGTCCATTTAGTAAAATGATGGCTGTTGACTTGTCATAGATGTCCTTTATGAGATTGGGGTAGATACCACGTATTCTGAGATTCTGAAGTGTTTTTATCATGAACATTTGTTGGAGTTTATCAAAAGCTTTTCTGCATTTATTCAGATGAGTATGTGGTTTTGGTTTTTGGCTCTGTTGATGTGGTGTATTACATTTATTGTTTTGTATATGTTGAACCATCCTGGAATGAACCACACTTGTTCATGATGTATAATCTTCTTGAAAATTTTCTGCATTCTATATGCCAGGATTTTATTGAGGATCTTTGCATCAGTGTTAGTTAGTAAGATTGGCCTTTAGTTCTTCTTTTTGGTTGGGTTTTTCTGTGGTTTTGGTATGAGAGTAATACTTGCCTCCAGGAGTGATTTAGGGAGGATTTCTTTCTTCTCAATTTCATTGAAGAGTTTAAGGAGTACTGGCATCAAATGTTCTCTAAATTTCTTGTAGAATTCAGCTGTGAATCCATTCAGACCTGGGCTTTTCTTTGTTGGTAAGTTTTTAATTACATTTTCAATTTCAATAGCTGATATCAGGTTGTTTAAAATTGCTATATCTTCTTGGTTGAGCTTTGGTAGTTCATATGTTTCTAGAAATCTGTCCATTTCCTCTGTGTTTTCCACTCTATGTGAGTAGAGATTTTCAAAGTAGGTATTCATGATCTTTTGAATTTCCATGGGTTCTGTAGTAATTTCCCCCTTTTCAGTTCTTATTGCATGAATTTGGTTTTTTTTCTTTCTCTTGATAAAGTTAGCTAGCGATTTGGCAATGTTGTTTATTCTCTCAAAAAAAAACCCAATTTTTTGATTCATCAATTCTTTTTATTGTTTTTTTTTTCAATTGCATAGGATTCTGCCCTAATCTTTACAATTTCCTCTCTTCTATGAGCTTTGGGTTTAGCTTGCTTTTCTTTTTCTAGAAGCTTGAGAAGGAGCATTAAGTTGTTTATTTGTGCTCATTCTGTTTTCTTGATATGACAATTTATTGCTATATATTTCCCTCAAGACCACTTTCATTGCATCCCACAGATTATGGTATGTTGTTTCTGGATTTTCATTGAATTTTCAGGTATTTCTTTATTTCTTCTTTAATTTCATCAGTAGCCCACTGTTTGTTCAGAAGGTTGTTATTTAATTTCCTTGTATCTATGTAAATTTTGCAATTTATTTTGCCATTAATTTCCAATTTCAATGTGCTATGGTCAGATTTTAGGCATGGGATAATTTCAATACCTTTTCACTTACTTAGGAATGTTTTATGGGATAATATATGGTTTATTTTGGAGAATGTCCCATGTGCAGCTTAGAAGAATGTGTATTCTGATGTGGTTGGGTGGAACACTCTGGAAGCATCCACTAAGTGCATTCTCTCACAGGAATGATTCAGTTCTGTTATTTCTTTGCTGACTTTGGTCTAGTTGATGTATCTCTTTGTGATAGTGAGGTATGAATGTCCCCTAGTACAACTGTGTTCATCTGTTTGGATTTTCATGTCCATTAATATTTGTCTTATACAGTTGGGTGCTCCTGTTTTTGGTGATATATAATCATAATTGTTATTTCTTCCTCTTGAATTTTTCCAGTAAGTATGTAGTGACCTTCTTTTTCTCTTTTAATCATTTTATGTTTGAAGTGCACATTGTTTGAAAACAGGATAGTTACCCCTGCTTTTTTCTGGGTTCCTGTTGCATGGAATACTGTTTTCCATCCTTTGACTTTTAATATATGAGTTTCCTTTTGGATCAGATGTGTTTCTTTTATACAGCCTATTGTGCAATCATGTTTCTTTATCCATTCTGTCAATCTATTTCTTTTGATAGGTGAATTGAGGCCATTTACATTTATGGATATCACTGATATGTACTGGTTTGACTTTGCCATGTTATATTCCAGTTGTTTGCTTTTTGCTTCTCCCCCTTATTTAATTGCTTGTCAACCCTGATGCTTTCTTCCTGTTGTTGTTCTGGGGATTGTGGTTATTTTTATCTCTACCTAATATATCTTTCAATACTCTTTCTAGCACTGGTTTGGTGGATATGAATTTCTTTAATTTTTCTTTGTCATGGAAGTATTTTGTTTCTCCATTAAATTTGAGTGAAAATTTTGTTGGGTACATCAGTCTGGGTTGAAAGTTGTTTTCTTTTAGGGCTTGAAATGCCTCACTCCAAGCTTGTCTTGACTTAAGGTTTTGTGCCAAAAAAGTCTGCTGTGAATCTAATGTGCTTTCCTTCATATGTAAGATATGTATTTTATCTAATAGGTTGTAGTATTCTGTTTTACTGCTGTATGTCTGGCATCTTAATTATTATGTGTCTGGGTGTGGATTTATGTCAGTTGTGACTGTTTGGCATCCTATGTGCCTTACTTATCTGCATATCAGATTTTCCCCCCATATTTGGGAAATTTTCTGTTATTACTTCTGTGAATATTTTAGTTATGTCATTTGCATTGACTCCTGCATCTTCACTGATGCCTATGAGACTTATATTTTTTCTCTTGGCATCCTCTTGAAGATACTAGATTGTCATTTCATGTGTGCTTGTTGTTTGTAAAAAATTTTATCCTTTCATGATTGCTAATAGCAATCCTCTCCTCAAGGTCTGAAATTCTATCCTCAGCTTCATTTAATGATTTTAAAAGCTTTAAATATATTTTTTCTCTTTCTTGTATTTCTCTTTGAGTTTGTTTCATAAATTCTGCTTGTTTTCTTTATTGTTCATTCAAATTTCAATCAGTTCCCAATTGTCCTGCATTTCTTTATCTATTTCTTCTCTATCTGTGCTGAGCAACTCTTTCACTATGGTTGTTATTTCTGTCTTTACATGAGAGATTAATACTAATTTGATTTCCTCTATAGCCTCATGGAGTGTTTTTTTTTTCACTTGCTACCTTTTCAGATTTCCAGTGTGTTAGTTTTGAAGTCTTCTATTTTATTGTCTGCTGTACTTGCTCCTGGTGGACTATTTATTTGAGATTGGATTTTGCTTTTTCATTTTGCCATTTTGCCCTTTTGGGTTAAGATTTGGTCCTTCAATCCCACTTGGTAGTGTGTATCTAAGGGGTCCTACTGTCAGTTTGATGTTTATCCAGTTGCTAGGTCATACAATAAAGAGGTGGACCAGTCACCTAAATTACCCCTGCAGGGCCTGTTGGGTGAATTCTATATTCTTCCTAGGCTGACAAGCCTAGGAGTACTGATGGATCAGCTCCTAGTTCCTGCTGTTATTATGTCTTCAGGTTGTTCAGAGTAACCAGATCTCTCTGTTTATAGTGTTTGTCTCAGCTGGGACCCTACTGTGTCTCTGGGTGTCTCATAGGTACTTTTAATTTTCTCCAGGTTGGGGGAGGCCCTATTGGCAACCTCCTCAATCTACCTGACATTCTGTGTGGAGGAAGGACTAACCCACCCACTTGTCAAGCTCGCCTATGGCCTACTTCTGGAGGGAGCTTCGCTATTGCTCCTGTTTACCCACTGAATACTCTATTCCTGTTTTAGGGGCAAACTCACCTCACTGATAGAAGCCTGCTGAGTTCTTCTGTTTGGATGAGGGGTTATTGAATCTCCCCTCAACACTGCATGGTTAATCCTCTGCAGTCCAAGGTTCTGGGGGGTGGTGTGGGAGCCAAAGACCAACAGTAATGCTAGTTCCAGAAGGTGGAGGGGTCCCCGATGGCAGTGGTGGGACTATGGGATCACACATCATGGGCTGGAGTTGCTAGGTCCTGAGGTGGGTGGCCTGCACTGTGGGCACACAGGAGTGGGCTGCTTTTGGCTTGGCCCCACCTGTGCTGCTGGCTGGAGTTCCTGGGTCCTGTGAGGTGGTCTGCTGGGATGATAGGGGTCACAGGAGGAGAATGGGTCTAGTCAGGCCCCATGTGCACTGCTGGATGGAGTTCTCAGGTCCTATGAGGTGGTCTGTTGGGGCTGCAGTGGTCTCAGGTGGGGCTCAGGTCTAGCATGGCCCTGTGTGCTCTGGAGGCTGGGGTCCTGGGTCCTGTGAGGTGGTCTACCTGGACAGTGAGGTCATGGGAGGGGCCTGCATGTAGCTGGGCCTCGTGAGCACCACTGGTTAGAGTTCCTAGGTCCCATGAGGGGGCTTCTGGGACAGTGGGATTCATGGGAGTGGTCCCGGTCTAGCTCGGCCCCGTGTGTGCCGCTGGCTAGAGTTCCCAGGTCCTGCAAGGTCTTTGAATCTGTTTTATGCATTGTAATTCCTTCCTATATTGTTCATTCAAGATTTCCATCATTTTCCCATGCTCTTCTTTTTTATCTATGTCTTCTTTAGATATGCTGAGAAATTCTTCCATTATGTTTGTGATTTCTTCTTTTACCTGAGACATTATTTCTGATTTGGTTGCTTTTACAATTTCATGAAGTTGTTTCTTTACTTCACTTGCAATCCTCTTGGAGATTTGAGGTGCATGATTTCCATTTTTTTGTGTGTGACAGTATTTCCTAGACTGAGATATTCTTTTGCTCCCTCATCTTGATATTCTCTTGGATTAATCCCAACAAGGTGGTTGTAGGGTCCCTTGTTTCTCCTATGTTGGCTGCTCCTCTGTTGTGTAGGGGAAAGGGACAGACATCTGTGTTTCCCTGAGCCCATGTTCCCATGAAGGTAGTGGGATGTGTGCATACACTGAAGCATACCTGATATCCGGGGATCCATGGTGGAAAGGTTGCTTTTTGTCTCAGCCTGCATTTCTACAACAGTACTCCCCTGATGCTGATAGGCACATGGGGTGTGTTTTTCTGGTTCCCCCAGTGTGTGCTGGCTGTCCAAAGGAAGTAAGGGTCTCCAATGGTGGCCTATGGGCACATGAAATATATTTGGCTGTGTCTATCTGCCTGCACTGGTTCCCACAGGAATAAAGTCTTCCAATGGTGGTGGCAGGCAAGCAGGGGCAAATGTGGCTGTGTCTTCCTGCCCTTGCTGGCTACCTGCAGGAAGCCAAGTGCTGTTATTTATATAGGGAAGATACAGAGAAGAGGAATGACTGGAAGGAATAGGGTCTCTTGTAATAGTTACAAATTAGGTCTTTTGTAATAGTTATTTGAGAAATCTCCCCCCGCCTAACTTTGACAATGATTGCATCAGTCTTCAGCTCCACCAGCAGTGGAGAAATATACCCTTTTCCATACAGTTTCTCCAGCATTTATTATTGGTTGATTTCTTCATCATAGACATTCTTTCTGGGATGAGGTGGAATCTCAGCCTTTCTTAATTAGTATCTCTTTAATGTCCAATGATGTTAAAAAGACATGAAGATCAATGGAACAGATTAGAAGATGCATACAGATGGGAAACATCACCCAACTTTGAGAACAAGTATGTCCAGTGGAAAAAAGAAAGCCTCTTTAATAAAGAGTTGCTGGATTCAGACTCCAGAGTGATGAAGATTATATGCATGTAGATATACATATATAACTGTATGTATGTATATGTATGAAAGATAACTATACTGCTAATTTTTTGTTGGTTCATCTAAAAGAATAGTTTGTGCTGTGATTGTTTGATCATTTTTTAATCCCTAGGTCTTGTAACCTGAACAACTACTTCTAAGATAACAATATGCAACACATTAACTAGTGTTTATTTCTTACTTTTTTGAAATTATGTATTATTTCTATCCTTTTTTGTTTTGCTTTTTCAAAGATTAAAAAAAAATAAGTGGAGTTGGGAAATGTCACTTTCCTCATGCCAAAGACAAACTAGACCCCTATATATCACCATGAACTAAAGTCAAAATTGATCAAAGATCTAAATATTAAAACAGAAACACAGAGCTGGATATTTAGCTCAGCAGTACATGTGCCTGTCTGGAAAACAAGAGGTTGCAAGTTGGATCCCTGGTACCCAAAAAAAGTAAATAAATAAAAATAATAAAAAGTAAAACAGAAACATTAACTCTGCAGTAAGGAGGAATAGGTAGACCTCTGGAAGACATAGGTGTGGGCAAAGATTTCATGAACAAAACCCAGATTGAATGAGAAATATTATAATCAATCAACAATTGGGATTTATTTCTATTAAAAATCTTTTTAACAGCAAAAGATAATCAACAACAGAATGAAAAGTGAAACCATAAAATAATCTTAGCCAATTGTCCCTCATACATAGAACAAATAACTGAACCATACAAATAATATAAAAAGAATCAGACCCCCCCCAAATTTAAAGATCCAAACCAAAAATTGGCATCTGAGATGAATATTCGCTTCTCAGAGGAAGAATTATAAATGACAAACATATGAAAAAAAATCCCACCTGTTTTTAATGCATAATTCACACACCCTAAAACTGACTTGTTTAAAAATGAATATATTCCCACTTTTCATTCCATGCACTAAGCTGTGAATCACCACCACTATATAATTTTTGAACTTTTCAGTCTCCCAAATGGTTCCTACTCCCTATTATATATTCACTGTACATTCAATTTCCATTCAGATTTTCATCAGTCTTATGCAACCAGCACTCAATGTTCCAACTGTGGGGTTTAGCTACTTGGCATATTCCACAGAAATGGTGTCAAAGAGTATGTGGCCTTTTATGTGTGATTTCCTTTACTTTGAGAAATAATTTCCATTTTTAATATTGAGTTTGCCATCAATACTCTTTTGATTATTGCATATTTGCTATGTAAAGTACATATTACCACATTATTTGTGATTTTTAAGAACTGAAATGGTGATAACTTTATTCATTTAAAGAGGAATAATTTCTGATATGTGCTATGACATTGAGCATATCATGTTAATTAAAAATAAATTAGTCACCACATGTCACATTATATGATATCTTCTATATGAATGTTTTCAGTGTAAAAATCTATGAATAAAAGAAATACAGTTGAGGCTGCCTGGGGTTGGAGAAAGGGAAATGGAAAACATTATTTCAGACAGAGTAGAATTTCAGTGCAGGTAAAAAAGAGTGCTGGAGACTGACCTAACAATATTAGATAACATATTACTGAACCGCATACACTTAGAAACAGCCATAGCAGGACAACCCCACTCTGTTCAGCACAACTTGTCAGACTTCTGAAACTTATCTCTAGTCTGCTTGTACTTCACAGTAAAATACACATCTAGAAAAACCCAAGGTAGTTTGTCAAGAATCCTCCATCATTTATATCCAATCACTCTTGGTATCTGATGAAGTCTCTCACCTCCCATCATCTAAAAGATGATGTCTAATCACATTGGCTTGTATTGCTTGACAGTCTTGATATTTGGTCTCCCATAATCAATGTTTACTCCTGATTGCTCCACTTAGCGACTGTCCATTCATGGACTCCCAACCTGTGGCTCCTTGAGTGTAGATTTACAATACTCATGGTACATTGAAAGTTGAGCATAATAGAAAAATACTTAAAAATCAAGATCCCAGAAATTCAGCACCCAAACATATTAAATGCTGTTAGTGAAAAGTAACAGATCACCTACAAAGTAAGCCCATTAGAATCACAGCTGACTTCTCAACACAAACCCTCAAGTCAAGAAGAGCTTGGATTGAAATTTTTCACTTCGTGAAAGAAAACAACTTCCATCCCAGGTTGATGTACTCTGAAAAACTATCTTTCAAAATCATTGAAGAAATAAGATGGTTTCATTGTTGAGGAGGTTAAAGTAGACCTGGGTAATAACACCCCTCTAGATGAAGAAACATATCACAAGAAGGAAATAATATAAGAGGGTAGGTGAATGCTGTGTTTCAAATTATGTCAATCCTTGTCCATTTAGTGCTTTCAGTAGCAAGATATCTCAACTTTTCTAATGGAACGCCAAAAGGAAAATATAAAATGTAAAAACTCTATGTATCTCAGTGATGCTAAGCAAGACAGTGAATATTATATAAATGTTCTCATTTAATTCCACAAGTATTTTGGTACTAACAGCCTCATTATTTCTGAGTCACTGTAGGCCTTTGGAAACACTGCTCAACCTGTTACTATAGGGGAACCTTCAGGATCTATGACCTAACACTCCAGTGACAGGAGTAGCATCTACCAGGGAAGGACAAGGCAGCAGTGGGATCCAGCCCTGATTTTCCCATAGCCTCACTTTTTCCTCAGGCCCCTGGTTCACCTGCTTCCTCCAAAGGCCGTGGACTAATCTCTAGAGTGCATAGAGCAGAAGAGAGCACTTTAGAAGACTTGGCCATGCCTTTCATTGGGCCTCTTTGGGCTTTGGACCTCTTCCTGTGCCATTTCAGAAGCAATGACACAGTGGTCTCATTACAGTCCTTGCAGATATCTCCCAGGAGACCTAGGTAATGTTCAGGAAATGGCTGAGGGGAGGGGATGCCCCAGGTGGCTCAGGGGATGTGGCTTAGAGCAGCATGAAGGTCAGGATGTGAGGAAGTCAACAGGAGTGGATGGGGATACCCATGATGGTGGTTTGGCTTTGTCTACATTTCTTGGAACCTCAGTTTCCTATTCTCATCTGATGAACATGAAGTAGTTGTGGGTGGGTAGATTTTAATATGTGCTCTCTCCCTGAGTGCCATGTAAAGGCTTCAGAATACTATCACACTCAATTTTCAGCCCAGCAAACCATCCTACTTAAGGGGATTATAAATAAATCATGTGATAAGTTATTACTGATAGCAGTTGAATGTCATCTTTTTTCTTGTACCAGGGATCAAACTCATAATCTCATGCTTACCAGACAGGCACTTACACCACTGAGCTAAGTCCCTTGCCCTGATTGCCATCTCTTTTTGGAAACAGTTTTGACAATTTCAGGACCTGAAATCAAAGCAATTCATGCAGCCCTAGGGCTTCAGATGCATCAGGAAGAGTGTAAGTGTGACTGCAGCAGGAGTTGCCCAGCCTGGATCTTGACCCCCAGTCCTAGATGTTTTCTAGGAGGCTGACTTCTGTGAATCAGTTTTCTTCTGAAAGATTCCATTTCCAATTTTTCAGTATTTTGTCTCATCAGTGAAGATGTGACTGAAACAGATTTGTTACCCTAGAAACCAGAATCATTGCTGCCACTGTATCTGACCTTAGGGTTTGAAAGCCTTTGGAATTGGTTTGTGTGAGAAATTTGGGAAAGATTGAAGGTGCCAATTATAGAAGCCATGGAATGTGAAAATACAGAAAATAACAACACAGGAAAAGAATATAAAAGGCCCAGTGATTTAAAAAAATTATTTCAGCACATCAGTGAATCATATCAGGAGCTGCGGCTGTGCAGAGTTGAGAACACAGGCTGGGGGGAGTTGTATTTCTAAGTGTTTTTTCAGATGGGGCAATGACAAATTATTATATTTTGTACTTTCAGTGTATTTGGGTTTTGATGGAAGATCCTGAAAACCTCTGAAGAGAGCAATATAAGAATGAAATTATCACAAGGCCTCCCCAGGAAGTGATCCACAACTGGAAACCATATTATATTCATTGTTATATTGGGATGAGTTTTATTCTTTTTTGTTTTGTTTGATTATCTTAAATCTGACGACGTGAACAGCTATTGAAAAGATAGCAAGACATTTTATGGTAGCCATGTTGGATTTACTCTTGGCTTGTTTTGAAGTTGTTTATTGCTTTTATTGTTTTATTTTTATTGTTTCTATTCTTTTCTCTTCTGTTTGAGTTTTACTACGTCTGAAGGTATCTGCTGCTATTATGAAGACAACAAAAGGCATTATGGTAACTACTGTTGATTTTGTAAGATTGTGAAGTCTTCTATCCCTTACACTGTTTTATTTTTATTGGTCATATTCTGTTTTATTTTCTTTGGTTTTATCATCTTTAAAATAAAAAAGAATGAAATTCTCCAACTCTCCATGTTGTTTTTGTGTTTACTACCTCAATCTCCTTCACTCTTTGGTCCAATCGATGTATTCATGAACTCTCTTCAGCCTTTTTGCCTTTAATACTCTTTTCTACTCATCGATTCGTGTTGCCATCTCCTCATCCTTATAACCACCCTTTCAATCTTTTCATTTATATAATAGTTTTTGTTTCATACTTTAAAAATCCACCAAGGAGAACTACTGCCTCTTTTATTTAAAATAGATACCCAATGTTGAATTCAAATATACCCTCAATAGTGTCAGAGCTGCACCATGGGACCAATTTCTGTTATAATATGAAACAACTCTTCAGAATTATTAAGTGAGTTCTTAAATTTAAAAAGTGAAAGAAAAAATACTGACTCAGAAGCAGAAAACAGGGTTGAGCACACAGTCAGCTATGTTTGTAGAATTTCTTTGATATTTATTTTTCAGACAGATGCTTGAGAAATCTCTCAGTATCCTGGTTTGAGGGCAAACTCGCAATCTCCAGCCTTACTGTCCCAGGGTGCTGGGATCACATGTGCATATCACCTTACCCAGAAAAATGCACATATATGTGCATTAATATGAATGCATAGGTAGATATGTAGTGAAGAAATCATGGCAGGTAAACCATTTCTTATTGAATTATCAAAAAACCAATTAAAATATCTGGGTATGAACATGACAAGAAACTTTATTGCATACAGAGTATAATGTAAATTCACATTATACACATGCACAGCTGTCATTAGTAAAATATGATTAAACAAGACTAAGTGGAAATACCAACCTGGAATAGGAAAAATTTCTACTAAATTTCTATAAGTTCTTCTACAAGTTATTCTATAAATTCAATACACTGTCATGATATAATCAACAGTATTTGCACATATATATAAGCAATCAGTTCTAGAAAACTAAACACCACGTGAGACAGGTGTTTCAAAAATAGTAAAATTAGTCGGGTAGGGTGGTTCACCCTTGTACTCCCAGCCCTCAGGAAGTTGAGGCAGGAGTGTTGCCATGAGTTTAAGACCAGAGTTGGCTACAAAGTGAGTTGAAGATCAGGCTGAACTCCATAGTGAAATGCTGTCTCAAAAAGATAGAAAACATAGAGTAATTAACTTTGCAAAAAGGAAATGTCTGAAGAAAAATATATATACAATTAGCAAAATGTACCATAATACTCCTTTAAAAGAAAAAAAAGCAATATATTAAAATATTAAAAAACATGTGACATACAGGAAAGAATCTATTATCTTTTAAAATTTGTAAAAACAAATTGCAAAAACAGGGCTGGGGATTTAGCTCAGTGGCATAAGCGCCTGGCTAGCCAGTGTGAAGTTATGAGTTTGATCTCCAGTACCAAAACAAAAATTGCAAAAACGAAAGGGAAGATAGGATAAAACTGAATTGTATATTCACAGGCAGAAAAAATAGAATGAATTCCAATATAAATAGGAGGAAATTTAAAAATCCAGAATAAAAAATTCAAATTATAAAGATGATAAGTACAATTTCTAATGACTACCACACTATTATAAAAAGAGGTATCAGTAATTATGGATATAAATTCCAAAGTATATTGTAATATCAGACCTCAGACATTGTTCAATTTGACTTCAGACTCACTGTATTGCTGAAAAAATTTTATTAATGATTAAAAAGCTCCTTTCGCACAGAATATGTTTTATTCTTGATCCCAGCATGAGAATTACTCTCTGGCTTTAACAAAATAATATAGCACTTAGGAACAAAGATGCAGCTCAGCAGCCCTGCACTGGAGGCCAAGATGGAAAAGACCTCCATGGCCACCATCACCTTCCCCTTGCTGCTGTGGTATACAGGGAGGAAGGTGACCCACACACTGAAGAACTCCAGCATACTGAATGTCAGGAACTTGGCTTCATTGAAGGTGTCAGGCAGGTTCCTTGCCAGGAAAGCCACCATGAAGCTGACCAGGGCCAGAGAGCCCAGGTATCCCAGGACACAGTAGAAGGCAGTGAGGGAGCCCTTATTGCACATGATGATGATGTGGCTGTGTTCAGAGTGTGCATCTGTGTCAACATAGGGTGGATTTGTCCCCATCCAGATGCCGCAGAGAGTGAGTTGGACCAGGGTGCAGATGGGAATGATGTATTTTGGTGCCCCTGATGCCAGCAAATGCATTATCCTTCTTCCTAGAGCAGTCACCTTAAAGGCCAGCACCACAGTGATGGTTTTGGCCAAGACAGTGGAAACAGCCACAGTGAAAACAACTGCAAATGTGGTCTGCTGGAGGATGCAGGTGACTGTGCTGGGACGGCCAATGAAGAGCAAGGAGCAGAGGAAACAGTAGGTGAGGGAGATGAGCAGGATGTAGCTGAGAACCCGGTTGTTGGCCTTGACAATGGGAGTGTCTCGGTGCTTCACAAAGAGCCCAAGGACTGCAGCGTAAGGACAGTGAGACTCAGGGTAGTGCCAGCCAGAGCTTTTCCCATGGGATCTTCATAAGCCAGAAAAGTCACAGCTTTTTGGAGACATTGGTTTTGCTGAGAATTGGCATACTGATGTTCTGGACACTTTATGCACTGCTCCATATCTGACAGATCAAATTTGTCAACAAAAAACAAGTTTATGTTTTCTTTATTCAGAGACCCATCCCAGAAATGTACCAGATCTGAAGTATAATGTTACTTTTCAAACTTTTGTTGTTTTTTTTCTTGTCTTTTTCAGTGCTTAAGATCAAACCCAAAATTCTAACCCATATATATTTCCAAAAGTTTAAATTTTATTATTTTGGGAAAGGATATCCTTTAGTCACTAGATTGTCATTGTTCTGTTCAGACTTAAAATGCACTTCCCTCACCACCTTGAACACTGGATTCCAGGCGTGCATCACCACAGCTCATTTTTTTCATTCCTTTCCAGACACAAAATCACAGAATGATGTATAGAGTATAGCTCCTCAATAACACTGGGTGAATAACTCCTGAATAACAACAGCACTTAGTAGTGCTGTAATTTATTCTCTTATATCTCGCATATCTACATTATTTTTCTATTTTTACAAAGTCATAAGGATCTAACTATCTAAATCAAATCTTTTAAGTGATTTCCTATGTTATCATTCAGTAAGCCATCTCATATTAGGAAGCTAACATAATTTGCTAAATCTCAGGGAAATATATATGAAGAAAAATATCAAATGTCAAATAATCTCATTTTAAGCATCTCCATTTATGAACATGCTTCATGCAAATTTCATATTTAATTTTTAGTGTCTAAGGTTCATTTTTAATATTTAATGCTAGTATCTTTCAAAACCATTACAGGACACATGACTATATATTTAATAATTTTAAAATGTTGCAAATCAATTTTAAAAAATTCATCAATGAGTGTCTTTTGACCTACATGTTGAAACAAATTATTTTTCATAATAATCTTGAGTTCCATCACCATCAAGCCCAATATCAATTTATTAAGTTACATGGATTTTGTCCTTAAAAATAGATATAACTAGAAATACATATCCTTCATATTTTTCCTTTCCCATACATGTTTTTGTGTGTGAGCTTTCTTAACTTTATAGTATTGTTTATGACATGGAGTGTAATGTCCGATAGAACTGTGATGCAAAAGTGAAAAAAATCTTAGCCAGTCATTCATCAGACAAAGGAGTAACATCTATAACATACAAAGAATTAAAACAATCAGACTACCCAAATTGTAAGACTCAATCAGAAAATGGGCAGCTGAGATGAATAAATACTTCTCAGAATAGTACAAATGGCAAATTAATACATGAAAAAAATGTTCCATATCACTGCGCATTCAAGAGATGCATATTAAAACAATACTAAGAGGCTGTATCATTTCAGAAAGAATGTATTATCAAAAAATCAACCAATAACAAATGTTGGAGGGTTTGAGGCATAAAGGAACTCTTCTCCTTCCTTGGTGGAACTGTAGACTGGTGCAATCACTGTGAAAAAACAGTGGTGGAAATTTCTCAAAGACCAAGGACTAGAGCTGTTATTTGACCCAGCGGTTCCCTTTCTTGGCATCTTCTCAGAAGAAATAAGTGCATTATACAGCAGCAACTTATGCAGACCCAGGTTTATAGCGGCATATTTTGTAATAGCTAAATCTTAGAAACAACCCAAATGCCATCAAGTGATGAATGGATAAAAACACGTGTTTTTTTTTTTTAAGAATGGACTACTACTCAGCCATAAAGAACAACAAACTCAGAAACAGCTCAATAGATAGAGAATAGCTCCTCAACAACACTGGGTGAATAACTCCTGAATAACAACAGCACTTAGTAGTGCTGTGATTTATTCTTTTATATCTCGCATATCTACATTATTTGTCTATTTTTACAAAGTCATAAGGATCTAACTATCTAAATCAAATCTTTATAAGTGATTTCCTATGTTATCATTCAGTGAGCCATCTCATATTAGGAAGCTAATGTATTAGGAAGCTAACCTTGAAAACATATTCTTAAATAAAATGAATTGAACATGCTTATGTAAATACTGTATTGTCTCTTTGGTTTGAGAAATTGAAAGTGTAAATAAGAACCAAAATGTACAACAGATATTGTGAAATAGGAAGTAACTGTTCTAAAGGAAAGGGGAACTGCAGTGGCAATGGAAGGGAAAATTTAAAAATGAAGTAAAAGGGTAAACTGGAAAAAATATTTGTAAATAAGGATGGGAAGAGGAGTTGAAGAGAGGGGAAGAGATGTGGGAACAAAAAGAGTCAGGATACAGCATTACAGGAACACATTCCCTTTGATGAATGTGATCATTATGTATATCTAAATTAAACCAGTAAACTTTATAGAAAAAATGGACCTCAAATCATAAAGTATACTATAGGATACCACGTATCCCATAGGTTTTTTTTTTATCACTGAGAGATATTTCTCACGCTAATTTGGCAAGATATATGCTTGTTGTTTACTTGTAAATGCAGTGATGTATGATTTTTAAAATATGGTTTCTATCTATTGACATCATTTTTTATTTCCTTAGGCAGTAGTGTATTTAATTACATTTTATAAACTGAGTTTGCTCATAGTATAAAGGTCTCTTTACTATGTGCCTCAGTGTTTTAAATTAGTCAATGTGATTTATTAGTTAGGCTGACAGGATCAGAGGCAAGAGAGTGTGCAATGGCCTTTGTGCTGGAGACCTAGAGGATACAGTAGGTACAGGATACAGAAGAAGATGGAAGCAACAGGGAAAGAAGGTTCAAGAATGGAGCATCAGCCCAGGGTTGAAGTCTTGGAATCTCCAAGGAGAATCAGAAGTATAGTTCTGTTTGGTACCATGAAGAAACTAGAGACCTGGGAATGCAAAAGTATTGGAAGCAAAGGGCACACCTACCCATGAAGCCTGGGGCTCCTCAAGGCAGGCATGCTTTCTTTTCCCGCCTTTTATTCCATGCAGGTTAAGACCAACACAATCTGGGGTGAGTCTTCTTGCCTCAGTTTTCTGGCTTTAAAATCAGTGATCTACAGACATACCCAGAAGTATGCTTTACCAGTCTTTTAGGCATTTCTTAATCCATTCAAGTGGACATATCTTGGTTGACAGTCATCGTCATGTCTATGTAATATTTTTTGTATTTTTTTCTTCTTAAGTTTATTGGTACATTTGAGATACACATGACTTTCATATTCATTATGGGGAACTTGTGTCTGTAGGTGATATAACCTAATTCCTCTTTTTTTTTTACCCATTCTCTTCCCCTCCATATTTACAAGGCTTTTGTTTCCAATTTATATTTCTTTTATCATTTTTTCTCTTTTGCCTCCATTATTTTCTCCTTTCTCTTTCCTAGTTCCAATTTTATTGAATAATTTCCTGCTCTTTCATAATACCTTTTACACACATTGACCTTTACACTTTTGATATCTAATAATGGAGAAAAACTGTGATGTTTACACGTGTGTTTTACCTATTATGCTTGAGTTAAAAGTGCAATAAAGAGTCTCAAGGTGCATCCATTTAGTTAGAAGTACCTTATTTATTCCTCTCTCTGGCTGAATAGTACTCCATTGAGTAAAAATAAATCCATATCTTTTTTATCCATTCATCTGTTTTGGGGCATTTTTTTTATTTAAAGAGAAAAAAACCCAGGAAATATTCAAGAAAAGAAGATAAACAGTAAGAAATCACTAGTTGATACATTACATATTGTTCTTTTAGAAATATGTATTCAAGGTACAAAATTAAAGCACACAAAGTAGACACTCAAGCAGTGAGAGTGCAAACAGATCTGTTCAACAATCCAACAAGAACCTAGAAATATGGTTATCAATCCCACACACCTAAACATACATGCAGCTATATCTTTTATAGCACTTCCTATTTCCTCTTTTTTTACAATAGCAATTATACATTTTTAAAATTTTATTTAAAGAGAAGAAAAAAAAGAAAAAACAGAAAACAGGGTAGCAACAATACAGAATTCTAAAAGAAACAAAGAAAAAGGAAAATGAGAAAAAACCCCACTAAGAAATCAGGAATTTATAAATTACATACTGTCATCCTGGATGTAGTTGTTCAAGTTACAAAGTTAAAGAGTACATAGTAAATATTCAAACAGTCAGACTACAAACAGTTCTGCTCAAAGATTCAGCAATATGGTCATCTATTTTACACACTCAAACATACATGCAGTTATATCCCTTAGAGCACTTTCTTTTCCTCTCTTTTTTACAATAGCAATTACACATTTTGATTTTATTACTCTTGTAGTTCTTATTTACTTTTTATACTAGAGACACAATATTACATTTATAAATATGTTTCTTATTTATTTCACCAATGAGGTAGTCTCAAGTTGTCTCCATTTGCCTATGAAGGCCTCAAGGTCATCGATTTTTATAGCTGAGTAATATTCCATTGTATAAAAATGCCTCATCTTTTTCACCCACTCTGCAGTTGGATTTGTTTTTTTTTCAAGATTTAACTATTAAAACTGGGCTGCTATAAACATAGGTGCACACAGTTTTTCATGGTTAAACTTGGAAACAACACAGGAGCCCATCAACTGAGAAATGGATAAAAAAGATGAATAGCCCCTCCAACATTTGTTTTTGGTCGATTTCTTGACCATGGCCATTCTTTACAGGGTGTTAGTAAGCATTGTTTTAATTTTCTTCATTTGAAAGATCAGAGATGTTGAACATTTTTTCATATATTCATTTGCCTTTTGTATTTCCTCATCTGAGGAATGTACATTCATCTCAGATTCCCATGTTTGTATTTAGTTTCTAAATTCAGAAGGGTCTAATTTTTTCAATGCCTTACATGTTGCAAATATTAGTCCTTGTGTACAGATAACTGGCTAACTTTTTTCACTCTGTGGGTGGTCAATTAACTTTATTGGCCATTTTTTTTCTGTGTAAAACTTTTTTAATAGAAAAAGATTCATTTGTTGATTCTTTGTAGTTTTTCCCATGCAATCCAATTTTTTTCATGAGATATTTATCTACAACTATCTCTTCAAGAGTTCTGTCTAAGATATACATGCAGAGATTCATGCATGCGTAGCTGTTTACACTCTCACTGTTTGACTATCTACTTTGTATATTTTAATTTTGTAACTTGAACAACTATTTCTAAGAGGACAATATGTAGTTTATTAACTAGTGATTTCTTATTGTTTATCTTTTTTTTGGAATTCTGTATTGTCTCTACCCTTTACATGCTTTTGGTTCTCTTTAAATAAATAAAAAAATGAAAAAAAGAGTTCTATCTATTCTCTCTGACAGAAGGTTTAGTGTTTCTGTTTTAATATATAGACCTTTGATAAATTTTAATTTGTAATTTATTGTGTGGTGAGACAAATTGTTCTAGCTTTAGTCTTCAGCATATGGAGAGATGGTTAATAAATGGTTCCAGCACCATTTATTAAAGAAGTTATCTTTCAGGGAGCATGCTTAGCTCCTTTGTGAAAGATAATTTGGCTAAGTGTGTTTGGACTTGTTTCTCCACTTTCTAATATGTTACATAGATATGCATGTCTTTTTCCCATCAGTACCATGTTGTTTCTATCACATTAGATCTGCAGTATAATTTAAATCTGGGATTGCTATGTCCCCTGATTTGCCTTTGTTGCTTAGGGTTGATTTTGCTATTCAAGATCTCTTCTGGTTCCAAATGAATTTTAGAAATGTTTTCTGTAGATATGTAAGGTTACATCCCTCAACTTGTAATATAACATGAGTTTAATTTAATAAGGATATAGGACAGTGGTTCTTTTTCTCCTAATTGCGTTTTCAGCTGTGAGTAAAAAAAAAAAAATCTAGCACCTGTTTTAGAGTGAATTGCCTTCCCTGTTTTCATTTTCTCTGAAGGAATCAGGTCATGATTAATATATTTTTGAATGCTTAAACTTCATGATGGAGATAGACCGTTGAAGCTGCAGTATAGGAAGAATATGAGAATATAATGCTTCTAATGGGATTAGAAAAACAAATCAGTGTAGCTAGATATGTCGGTGCATAGACATTATCCCAGGGAATCAATGGTTTGAGACAGGTCTAGCAACTTTTTGAGACAATCAGGAAAGTTGGAGATATTCTGTCCCAAAATAACAAATAAAAATATTTAGGGACATAAGTCACTGATAAAGTACATTTTGGCTCAATCCCCAGTGATGCAAAACAAACAAACAAACAAACACAGACACAAAGAGTGGTATAAAGGAAAATCAATTAGGGTGCATTTCTTAGGGCACAGTATGTTTTCAACATGGACAATAGCATTTAATATACTAAATTACTTGATAAGTGAAGGAAAAATTTTATCATTGGTGTCTTTTACAAGATTTTTATCATTTTCTAGATGGATGAAGTGAACATAAATTAGAGTGAGAATGTGTCTACAGGACATGATCCTACCTGTGTCATTGGCGATCTCATTGTCTGCACAGGGGGTGCAATCAAAACAACAGGCAGGCTTTCCCTCCTGAGGGCTTTTTCTAAATCCAGGATTGCAACTCTCACTGCACACCGAGTGCGGAGTCTAAGAAAGAATACATGGTGTTGACTTCTTAGAGGTTTACTTCTTCAGAGTTAGATGCATATGTGTACATCTGTGTATATATATATATATATATATATATATATATATATATGCCAAACTCATTTCATAAAATGAAACATATACATAAAATTATAGTTAAGTAAGTGCATGTCTTTCTCACTTATCATAAAACTGGTAAACAAGATATTGTTCAAATTGAAAATAGAGCTTTTCAGTTTCCACTTGAGCAAAATTTGGGACACATATCCTATGGATATATGTAGCTTACTTGTGGTTAAGGAATTGGTGACTAGGTTCAACATACCTCTGTAATTCCTGTGGCCCACTCTATCATATCCTCAGATAAAGTCAGTTTTGGGCCATGTGTAGCATTTAAAGAAAATGTTCCTAGTTTAATCATAAGTCTAAGGCCTTCTGGAAAATTCCAAAAATTGAAAATATACTCTGAATCCAGTTTTCTTCCTTCATCCATATTCACTTGGTCTCCAGCAGGATTGGTAAATTGGGTGCTCTTCAGAAAAGGATGCAGCTAAAAGAGATACATTGTCTTATGTGAACAGGGCTCCAGGATAAAGACAGAAAATAAGGGTGGCAGAAAGTCCATAAATTGTCTTTAATTTCTTTTACATAAGCTTCCCAAATGCTGGGACTGCAGACATGCACCACCACACACCACTAAGGATGATTTCATCTCAGCACAAGAATTACTTCCTAAAAATAAGGGTTATACATAATGTCATATATTCTTGGAAATGTTTTTAATATTTTTGGGTGAAACAGAATACTTGAAGGGGACATCTTTATGACACTGAAAAATATCCAAAGGAAGATACACTACCTGCCAGGGGGAAAACATCATCACTTGTCTGTTTCTCATTGGTGGCCTTTGTATTTCTTCAAAAAATTGCATGGAGGGCATGGGCCACCGCATACACACCGTTGCATATATTGTAGCTTCCATCACTCATGTCTGGGTCAAAACGATTCAGAGGCAACGAAGCCAGAGAGGCATTCACTGTACAGTTCTGCAATGCACAGTCAGATTTAGTGAATGAGCAGTGGAAATTCTTATACCAATACATAAAGAGATGTGTCTTCTGGGTATTTGAAGGGGTTGGCTTCCTGGACATAATTTCTGAAACCTGAAATCTCTTCATGGTGGTGTGAAAAAACAACAGTCCCCTGGAATGGGTCAAGTATGAAATTTCTCCCATCCAGGTCAGCTTGCCATTGTGAGTTTGTCATCCAGACTTTCCATGTCATTAAATTTTGCATTATGTTATAGTTCACATCATTTGGGCTATCATTATCATAGTATATGACCACCACATTGACTGAAGATGTATCTGCATTCAGGATATCATGTTTCTGTGTGGCTGAGACATAAAACAGAGCCACAGTTGACAACACTTTCACAAAAGCTATGCAGACTCTGTTCCTGTCCATCTCAGCTCTCACATCTGAGAGGAACTGAAGACCCTTATGGCCTTGTGTGATGAGCAGGCCCACCCAGGTCCAGTGGCAATGAAGCATCAAGGACACCATGGCAAGGGCCAAATATGTGTCCTTTTCAGCCACCTGATGGAGAGAAGGATACTGGCTTCTGTCAGTCAGTGTAGAGTCAAAAGAGGCAAAGATAACCTGAAAGTAAAAGACAATTGGAAGAGTTTACTGAAGGACATTCATAGAAAGCAGAGTAGTGGACCTAAAGAGAATTTAGTAACAATTGCCAATTGTGTGAAGGACAACTGTTGTAGTCCTTTTTTTTTCTAATCATCTCCTTCTTTAAAATCTTTTATAAAATGTAAAATAATACACTCAGACACCAGAATATAACTTTCCTTTCTTTATCCAATGGAGAAAAATAAATTGTTTGTAATGCTGTAAGTATCTATGTATAGGATCTAGTGCACAATATATTTTCAATGATGCTAATTCCAGTCTGATTTTTAACTCTTTATAATCCTAGCAGTTTAAGCACTATGCATTTGCTTCCATCATTTCCTGTTGCATCAACCCTCACCTGTGGAAATTTGTAGATCTCCAGCAGTGGCCCTATCTCTGCTGAAGTTCCCCATGACATTTCTGTCAGTACTGCTGCACATTTGCTTTCTCTCCTACATGTGTAATTAGGGATTTCATGTTGTCCTGAGAGCAACATGAAGGAATTCTCTAGTATTCTCCAATGACTGTAAACAAAATTGTGGAACTCATAGCCCAGAGAAATGTTGGGTAAAAGATGAGGATTCTTGTTGATCTCTTCTATTGCAAAAGTGAAGGTCAGGTAGCTCCGGTAGTTGCTGGGCATAAGCCTGCAGAAGGAGCATAGAGGTCTTTAGGGAAAAGACTCAGTCAGTGATTACCTTCCATCTAATCCAATATCATTTATGACATGAATGTTGTGTTCCTCCCCTACACTCATATCATTAGAAATTAAGCATGAATGCCATAATTTGTTATGTTTAATTTTTAAAGGTAGTTAGAATTAGATGCATCATGAAGGTAAATTTCTCATGAATATGTTTAGTGACTTTACAAGATTGAAGTAATTGTTGCTTCACAATTCTACTATATGGGAGCCTTTGGAAAAATTGTCACTCAAAGACTAAGAAGCAGCTTTTCTCTTGATTTTTCTCCCTGTGAAACTATAGAAATTAAATCATTGCTGATTTATGCATTCATTTTTTGATCCATTTTTTTGAAGGGAGCTGAGAAAGAAATCACAAATAAGAAAAAACAGTCAGTAAATTTAATTCATCTTTGCAAGTACAGGTTCCCATGAAGTGTTAGAATTTATAGTTGATGCAAGTGAATTAACTTTGGCTTTATAAAGACATTTTACATCTCCACATATGTGGAGGAAATTTTAAAGAACAAATAAGTTAGCATTCATGTTGGGTTTGAAAATAGTCTTTGACATCCAGAACTAAGATAATTGCATATAGTTACACATCACTTACTGCTTAACATTACAACACTGATGTTCCCAACTGGGATGTTCTCATAAACTGGAAATGTGAAAAAAGAGGAAAAATGTTCAATCAAAGTTCTGAGATAACCAGATAAATCTCATAGTCTCATAAATGAGACTTCATTATTTTACCTAAATCTCTGTCCCATTGAAAGTGTGTTTAGACTAAATCAAGTCATGAAAACATAAAGGAGCATTTGAGAAAGGCAGAGGGAGAGACAGGAATCTAACGAACTCAACAACGAAAAATTAAACAACTATAATTTATACTTTAAAGCTTAAAAATAAAATGAGGGAAATATTAAAATTGTTAAAGTGCTCATTCCAAAGAGCCCTGAACTCTTAATCCTTCCCAGTCTTGTATAAAATTAACCCCTTAGCCAATGACACATTCTTAGCTTTAGCTCTTCTGTTAGATGAAATTTTAGAAAGAATAAAATACTCAATCTCCTTTTCTAATTTTTGATTGTTCTTCATGTTGGTTCTTGATTAATAAACATATCTTTTGATAGCCACCATAATGATATGAATGATAAAACCCATATTCTTACTGTTTTATATGGTGATAAAGAACAATTGCTAGGTCTTTCACACACTTGCAAAATACTCTGCCATTAGCCTACACCCCAGCTATGTTCGCATTTCAGATTTTGAGGACTCTCCATACAGGTTTTCATAGTGATTGTACCATTTTACGTTCCTACTTTTTACATTCTCTTGTATGAGAGACCCAGAGTAAAAATCAAGAGCAAAATAAAAAAGACAGATAATACAAAGTAGTGGGATGGATCTTCCCATGCTAAAAGGAGATCAAGAAATGGAGGAATGGTCAAAGGAGGAGAGGTGTGGTGCTTGAAAGAAATGAATGGCAAGCAATTATGGGAAAGTTCCAACTCCATACAAGGAATGTGGACATTGTGCGCCACATAATCTACTAACAAGCTAAAAATATACTTTAAAAAAGTATAAAAAACAGATACTTTAGTATTGGGGCATGTGTTCTATGTGAATCTCATAAATTAGACTTGGTTATTTAATTTTGAAATATTCTACTAGCACCTAGAAATTATGATTTCCTTTGGACAAGATTGTTGGAAATCTTCATTCATGGACATCCATTTTCTATTCATACTACTTCTCCTTTCATAGCTTCAAAGTTAATGTCCTGCTCCTTAATATTATCATTGGCAGATATTTCATCTCTTTTCTTGTTATTTGAAGTTGTGATCTTAAAGTGCTATATATGAAACCACAATTAACATTTCCTTGTGACAATTTGAACCTCCAGTCTGAATGAGTCATGCATTTTTGTTTTGAATCATGCTTTTTAATAGAATTTTTTGGAAATTAAAGTAGACATCATGGATGTATTCTGACAGGAATATACATAGTTATTCTTTAGAGTAATCTCAATGTTATGTCTTTGAATTTTTCATATTTGTTCACATGTATACAGATCTTATGAAAACAGTAAATATGTGACTTTTCTATCAAAGCAGATCACAAATTCTTAAAGAATTCATAGTTTACAATTTGTGAGTATTAGTAGTATTTGTTTATACTATGTATATTTTACTCTCAATTATCAGATAACTTCTAAATTACCTTCTAGCTTTATAATTTGTTCCTTTATCATTTGCCTACATAATTATGCTAGTGTGAGTTGCATTTTCTAATTTGGTGGGGAACCCTTACCCTAGAAATTTCAAGTCACAATTCCCTGGTGAATTCCTCAACTCACATTTATGGAATCTGAAAAGCCAATGCAGATCTCAGCAATCCAACTGCTTCACTAAGACCCTTAAGAGGTTCCCATTCAGAGTAACCCTCAAAATTCACTGAAATGTTCCATGAAATACAGATGGAAATTGAAAAACAAAGCAGTTGTCTCAAAGCACTGTTACCATGACCTTCAAAACATGCTAAATGCAAATTATCAGCAAGGAGAAACTACAAATGTAAAATTGTCATTATCAAACAATTTAAATTGTTTCCAGATAATCTTCATGTGGAGAGAAAGGAATGAAGGGGAAGCATATTCACATTTTCATTGAACTCTTGGATATCTCCAGGATATAACTCCAGATTGTGGTATTGTAATGGCTGTTCCATTAAAATTTTCAAAAATGAAGGAAGGCTCAGGTTTTTAATGCTAAAATCTTTGGGTCAAAAAGCATTATAGCAGCCATAGACTGTTAGTCTTAAAAACATAACACAGTAGTATGGTATCAATTGTTAAACAGAAATTATGTTGTTGGGATCTGACCTAATCTTCATTGTGATGGCAACAACAATAACTATTCACCTTCCTTAAATATTGATGTATAAATTTTGTGTAGTTTTAACCTGGATTAATTTTACATGAATGGATCACAAATATAATTTATAAATCTAAAACATCATAACTTGAAAACACAGCCAACCGACATATATGTTAGATTTTATCTGCAAAAACCAAGAACATTTTTACATATAAACAGTTAAAGAAATGCTACCCACAAGAAATAGATTTTGGTCAGCAATGGACTTTCTGATCTAGTTGCCAAATGGATGTGTAGGAAAATTTAAATACTGTTTTGTTAAACAGCACACACACACACACACACACTCATACTTCCCATTAAATTCTAAAATATACTGAACAAATTAGACAATGTAAAAATCAGTAGTCACTGTGATCAATTACTGTTAAGTCACACAATGTGGGACCTCCAAGGAGCAAAGAGTAGCGAGGATCTCCAGCAATCTGCACAGAAAAAAATCAATGAAGGAAAAGCCTACTCTGTGTTTCCTGACAAACCAATAAAAGTAAGAATATGAACACCTACATTAAGCTTTCATGTCAAAAGAATAGGTAACTTTAAAATATAGAAAGTAACTTGGAGTGAAGAACTAAGAAGAACCATACAAAGAAAAATAATCAGTGGACTTGTTTCTAATTGAGGATCAATAAAATAGCTGTCATTCAGAAAAGAATGACAAGTAAAATGATTCTAGGAAAAAATAATAACAGCATTAAGTAAGGCAATGGAACCATACACAAGTTCTCAAAGACAAATTGAAGTTCAGTACATGGTTTTACTAAGAAGATATATCTTAATATTTAAAACTAAAACATAATAACTCAAAGTGACCAAGATAAAAGTAAAGATGAAAATGTAAATCCCTTTCTGTGAAGTTTCAAATTGGTCTCCATCAAACTTCTACTATATACTGAACCTAATATTTATTGAGAAATTAGTTACTTCTAAAACAGAACTAGAAGCCAGCCTGTGTCATGCACCTGTGATCCGAGCTCTCAGGGACACTGAGGACTCAAGTTGAGGCCAGGCTGTGCAGCTTCCTGACTTACCAGACACCTGTCTCAAAACTGTAACATGATTCAGGGACAGAGCTCAGCATGAAGACCAATATATATTGTGATGTTGAAAGGGTAATAAAGGGCTCAAAAGGAAAAAAAAAAACAAAACAACAACTTGGATAGGAGAAAGGAGAAATGGAAGAAGGGAAAAGATTATCTATCTATCTATCTATCTATCTATCTATCTATCTATCTACCTATCTATCTATGATAGATAGCTATACTATTAATCTCTGCTAGTTCATCAAAAGGAAGAGATTATTTTTTCATTGTTTGATTCTTTGATCATTCTTTTCATGCTTAAATCTTGTTATATGAACAGTTATGATGAAGATAATAGTATGCAATATATTAACTAGTATTAATTTCTTATTTTTTTGTTTTTAAATTCTATAGCATTTTTATACATTTGCTTTGTTTTCTTTTTAGAATTAAAACATTTTTAAAGGAGGCTGTGGTGAGTCACAATAAAGGTGAAAGTCAGGCATGGAAGTTAACACTCCTTCCAGGAGATCCATGCAGAAAATTGCTCTATCCATCCCCTCCTAAAGGACTTTATGTCCAGAACACTGTAAACATACTGTTGATAAAGTGTGAACTTTTTAAATATTTTGGTATGAAGCTTTCTAAAGAAGCTACACCCTAAGAGCGTTTTCAGTGAATAAATAACCAATGCAGTAATTCTCTGTTGGTATTGAGGCGACTTAGCACTGTATGGAGACTCTGAAACTTGGAATAAATATTCAGAAAAGTAGTAGAGCAAAAGGAATTAAAGAGAAGTCAGACATTGATAGCCTAAGAAGAAAATTATTATTCTCATAAAAAAACAAAAGAAAAACCTAGTATCAGATCCCAATAAAATAAATATTATCTTTTAAAGTATTAAAAGTACTTTCCGCTATGCAAAGCTGATTAAAATATAAATTGATTATATGAAAATATTTTTTATTCCCCAAAATTATTTTCCTTTTTAATTCTAAAAGTAATAAAAGCTCTCTATTGAGGCCATAAAATATTGTTCCTAGTGCACACACCAGCCTGCCTGGGCATGGAAAGCTTTTGGAAGTGCAAAGTGTGTTCTCACCAGAGAGGGATCACAGCACCTGGGCCTAGAACAGGGCCTACTGCAAAGGCAGCCAGATTCCCTGGGCAGGTGGGGTGGGGGACAGCAGAGGTAAAAGGAAGAGTAGTTGGCCTAGAATCTCCTCCTAGGAAGAGAAACAGAAGCTGCATCCATCATACTTGAATATTCTTAAAGTTTTATAACTCTTCATATCTGATGAGGGTCTCATTCCCCAGCCGAATTAGATGATGTGTGATCACACTGGGCCCGCTTTGGTTAGAATCCTGTCAGGTGGGTGTAACCAGACTCCTGCCTTATCCCCTTTGGTACTTCAGTAATAGTCCATCCAGTGTCCTCCATCCTTTTATTTGGCTCTAACCTCCTACTATCCCATCTAACATTATGACTCTGTTTCTCCCAAACAAACAGTATTGCAATAGCTTTTATAATGAAGGTTGTGTCCTGCTCAAATAAAATCCTTCTAATGTTCAACAAGTGCTATGAGTAATTAATTCTTTTATAGGCTTCAGGACATGCAGTGCATGCCTCTCTGTTGTCAACCACTCAAAATTCATTCGAAAACCTAGCATCAGCTAAGATAATAAAAATTTATACATAAAGCTCACTGATAATGACATCTAATACTTGGAAAATTATGGAAGAAAGAACATACACATGCAGGGTGCAGTGATAAATGCATGTAATGCTGGCTGCTTGGGAGGCTGAAACAGGGGGAATCTTGGAGCCCAGGAGTTTGCTGCTAGCATTATCAATGCCACAGAATCCCATCTCAGTAACTATGTAACCATGGGGAAATTGCCTAGGAATAAAAATATAAGAAATATTTGGATTTTATTGAGACTATGAGATATGTAGAGACCCCACCACAGCAGAATAAAGCTCAAATCATTTACACTGCCAGTCTTGCATACAAATACAGGCAGCTGTCACTCTATGTCCAGCATCTTATAAAAGACATGGAAATCACTCTTTCTGTGGCATTTATTTTTTACATGAAAGCCCAAGTCATTTGTTAGAATTCTCTGACACAATGAAAATTTCATAATTTAAACACACATTTAGTGATGAAAAGAGAAATGATATGATGGTAGTTGAAAATGTAAAATATACCTGCATCCAAGTGGGAAAGAACCACCTGGCATGGAAAACCTGACAACTGACTCATCCCTTATTCCTGGCCCTGCCTGCAGCTCTAGGAGTCAGGGTCCTTCCCTGGCACGAGATATTGACCTAGAGTTTAGCTGAACAACTAACTGAATATCTTCACCAGGAAGTATTTTCAAGCAGGAGGGATTGAAATACCAGAGAATAATCAGTAGTAATAAAATGAATTTTATGCATAGTTAAAGAAGCATTCACAGGCCCTTGATTGTACAAGGGGACATTTGGCAAAAGCTACTTAGAACTCACTTCAGGTCATTCCATGAGCTGGGAACATTTTGCTACAGAACATGCCTTAAAATCATGCTGGGGTATCTAAGTTGGAGGAAGGACATGGAACATGGAATGAAGCAGGAAGTGTGTCTGTCCCAGGTCCCAGAACTGAAAGTAAGAAACTCAGAAAACAAAAACAGAACACTTTCTTCCCACACTTAGAGTTAAAGGCTTTAACTATTGTTATATTAAAATTATATTACTATTGTGCAATTTGTGTGGGCAGGACAGGATAGCATTACAGAGCATACTGATGGGTCTATGCACAGGTCCCTAAGCAGTATCCATCCTAATAAACAGGAAGAAAATAAAGAAATGAAGAAGAAAACACTCACGGCATGATGTACAATTCCTCCATAGGCTTTATAGCAAAGAATTCAGTGTAGTACATATAGAAATAAAGCGAGAAGAAGCCCCCAATCACCACGTCTCCATCCCTGCACACACTGGTGCTCCTGCGCTGAAGGCAGGCTTCATTATCTGAAGTACACACTGAGGCAGGAAGCTGCAGGAAAAGGAAGTTAACAATCAAAGAGAACATGTTAAACATCTATGCAGAACTTTAGGCTTACTGAAGAACAAACTTGCAACATCAGCCAGGTATATATGTGTGGATCATGGAGAAGCTTCCTACCATTGCCCCCTGGGCTCTACATCTGAGGTCTGGTGTCCAGGAGAAAAACACAAGACATATTAGAGTTGATTGTCATTTTATTCCCTTACAGCCACCAGGATTTTATCCAGTTCCTCTGATGGCAACATCCCAGGGGCCACCTCCTCCTGGTCAGATTTGCTCCTCAGCCTATAGATGTCACTAGAGGTGTTGCTAATATATTGCACTAGAGGATTAATTTTCAGTTTCTGTTGAAACATCCTAAGCTCATGCAAGAAACATCAGGCTCTGTGCCTTCCCAAGGGGAACACTAGGAGTTATCACCTGACAGGCCCATGATCAAGAATTGCAGCCACAGAACATTCTCTGTTCAGCTGTGTTGTCTGTGTACCTGTCACATGAGATGAAATTCACAACCATGCTTGTTCTTTTTTGCTTGGGGCATAAATAATTACAGCCAGGAAACCCAAACTAGTAATGCAAAATCAGTGCAGAAAGAAAATGCATTTTTTAGTTATATAATTTAACCTATTTTTCTACATCTTCATTTTTCCTAGTATCTTCTTCATTCCATGGTTTAATATATTGTCATAGTATATTTCTCCTCTTACAAACCAGAGTACTTCCAATATTTAAGGTGGTGTGTGAGCATGAGTCTGTGTGGTGAGTTTCTTTACTTGCTACCTGAAGCAGAGGAGAAAAGCTGGAAATGACTTCCCACTAGACAAAATGTTGAAGAGCTGGTACATCCAAGCAACACTTACAGTCCTTAACACAGTTAATTTTTCATGACAGAAAGATTATTCTGAATAATATTTTTGCTCAACGAAATGTGAAAAAAAAATCTAAATAATACAATGAAGAATGAGCTTTAGTATTGACTTTACATATCCTACAGTTATTAATTGGTTTATGTACTGTGACATGTAAATAATAGGTGGTATGATAAAAGTGGGAGAGACCTATTCAGTTTTTTTTATTTTAAAGGAGCTATTAGTTTTTGTAAAGCTAAAACTTTAAAAACTAAAGTGCATATGTTTTAAGGAAAACATATTTTCAAAAATAAAGGCACTGGTTTCATAACATCGTTTACCTTTGAAAAGTAGCTACACAAAATAAAGTTGGGATAGAAGTCCAAAATAGTCAGAGTTTCAAGAACATTAAGATATAATAAATGTACAATATCTCAATAATTTTATAATTATTATATGACAAAATAATATATTGAATGTATTGGTTGAAATAATATACATACTAATAGTTTTAACTGCAGTGCATTTTATTTGTTAATCTTGACATTTGATGCAATATGCAATAAGAGCAATATTCTGTAATTGAATATTGCTTCTTCACATATTATATATTATTTCAATGCCAAGAAGTATCCTTCTCAGTAGATATTTTTACTTTGAAAATGGAAACAATCATTATATTGCTCAGACTAGCATTTAACACTTTCATTGAAGAGCTCCTTCTGCCTCAGTCTCTCTGACAGCAGCTATATAGGAGCATGACAATGCATGCTGCACCTTAAAATAATTTGAAAATGTGGTAATTTCTTTTTATGTGATTGAACCCACCTATATGGAAATACTACCGTCTCTGATTAACAAGGGATTTGTTTATTTCAGGCATATTGAAGGAAACAATTTCAATGCTTTCTCATCTTCTGTAGTACACCCCACTCATCATTTCTCTGTGTCTCTGCAATCCAGACCATGGAACACTGGATCCATTGGAATAAACAAAAAGTAAATTGAAACTTTAAAAATTAAAGTTAGATTTGGAAAAACAGCATTTTTAAACATATGAGGTCTCTCTACTTTGGCTTTGAAGGTGAATTGTGTACAATGATAACACAGGCTAGGCAATTTCAGAAAGATACCTTGTAATCCACTTATGCACCAGGAAGATAATTTTTTAAAGGAATCATACAGTTTTTAAAAGCTACATAGGCAAAAAATATAATTAAATGCGCTGTCTTTCAAATAAGATTTTTATTACCCATGAACACTAAAATAACCCAATGAAGTTAAAAAATGATATTCTACTTTCAAAAGCACATAGGCTTAAAATTTTACTGATTAATGTATCAATCACAATGTCACATAACAAGATGATACATCTAGTATTTTCATTATACTTAATAAGTAGAGTATGAACCAAAATAAACCTTGACAAATAGTTGTGTGGTGCTATGATAAAGCTAAGAACAAATCAAGTTGTTAAAATATTTTTCAACAATTACAAATTAAACTCTGCTAATGCACACAGCAAAGGTAGATGGAAAAGGAGAGAGACAGAGACAGAGACAGAGAGAGACTGAGAGAGACAGAGAGAGAAAACAGACAGGGAGAGTGTTTAAACCTAAACGTTCAGTAAGGGGTGGCAAGTATACCAGAATATAGTATGATACTTTGTAAAACACAGATCTGTTTCTACCCCAGACACACAATACTTCATAAGGGTAAAAAAATCCCACAACTTTTCTTTTGTCTACAGTCACACAATCCATCAACAACATACTAGGTTCCAAATAATTATACACAGTTTGATTTGTTTATATTTGTGTAAGATTTTCACATGTGTGCATCCATTTACCTAAAAATGTCCCAAGTTTAATTTTTTTTCATGGCAGAGTGGTTCTCCATTGTTTATAAAAAATACATTTTCTTTATCCGTTCATCTATTGATGGGCATATACGTTGTCTTTAAAATTTAGTTATTGCAAATAACTGCTGTAAACAAGGATTGAGTGTATATACCTGTGGTACGGTGGTTTTAATATTTTGGGAAGACAAATGGATGCACCTTTAGAACATAATGTAAGTGAAATAAATTGGACATACATATTTAAATAAAACATTGGTTCTCCAGTGTGAGAAACCCAAAGTGTAAATATCTTAGTTGCTTTTTACCTATTGATGGGACAAAACACCAACACTCAAAATGAAAGAAGGAAAAATTAATTTTTTACAAGTTGGAGGTTTCAGTCCATACTCAACTGGCTGCAAGGTAAAGTGGCATGGCAAAGTTTCCATTTGTGGCCACTGCAAACAGCAAAAGCACTAACCAGCAAGAGAGAGACACACATCTTCTTCCTACTGATACATCATATCCTGTCTCCAGTGCTAGACAGGTGAAACACTCACATCACCAATCCAAGTGCTAGACAACAAGCCAATTGCAAATGCTAACTTTGCATCCATCATTGCCTGAGGCTTGGGGCCACTGACATAAACCATGACTGTAAATTAAATGTGAAAATTGAGGATAGATATTGGGAAGTAGAAAGAAAAATTTTAAGAGAGAAGCAAAGAAGGAAGGGACAGTTGGAAGTGAAGGGAGGGAATAGGATTAAAAGCATACAAGAATGAAAATAAAATAAAAACAATGTTTTGTAAGTGGAGAGGGAAAGATTGACAGAAATAAACAGGAATGATTAAAAAAAAGAAGCAAGATACATTGTGTGCAGGTACATTGATGGGTGTGATCAGCAAGCATGTCAAAAAATATACTAGTATGCTTAGCCTGCCTGTTTTAAATTCCATAGCTATCATTTTCTTTAATAAATATTTTCAGATATAGTCAGAAAATTGTAAGAGATGATTCGTGCTTCTATGAAAAGGATGTCACCGAAACAATGATTCTCTCTTTTGTCAGATGCTAGAACCACAAGGGTTGTCTTTCCTAAGTATCCATGCCTGGAAGTAGGAAAGACAGGGTTCAGAATTATGGTATCTTGTGGCCACAGTAGGTGCTTGCACCCAATTTATATTCATTATCATATACAAGATGTTCACTCATAATTTTGTTCTTAACTTTAAGACATTAGGTTTGTGATACAAAGATTTATTATGTTGCCAATTTGGGCCAAAATTTTTACTCCAGAAATCTGACTTCAGCCCCCAATTAACTGTAAATACCATTGTGTGTTATTACCCCTAACATTTTCACAAATAATTTTTGAAAAAACAGTTTGATGTAGTCAGTTTCTTTAAGGTAAATATGTAGATTTTGATGGTGGACTTCATTGTTTCTAGTAGCTAGTAATAGGTCTGAAAATTTATTGCATAAATGAATTAGGGAAGTCTCACCTGACTTTTGTGCAATCTGTAACATTAAAGATTACTAATGACACTGAAAAAAAAATAAGATCAGGCAAGAATCATCAGTATATTAAGCACTACAATGAGGCACAGAAGAATTGATTTAGACCCTGCATAGTGTATGTGCTCATCTGAATTTACAGCCCAAGAACTGCATGGAAGTCAAGATGGAAAATTATTAAGAGACAATGTAAGGGTCATGAGGATCAGGCTAAACCAAACTGAAAGGATCCTAAAGGAAATAATCTGGGTGTGAATTGACATAATCTGGGGACAGTAAGGAATGGAAACATGGTCAGACACCAAGTGTGATCAAATTTCAAGGATATTTCAAGGGCAGTAGAGAAAAGTTAGTTTCTTTTCCTGGTGTAAGAACAGAGGTCCCTGGTCCTTTTCTTTCTCTCTTTGTCTGTGTTCACCTGCTCACTGCGGCAGTGAGTTGCTTCCCTGACCATGCACTGTTTATATTGTTGTGACTGAAAATTAACAACCCTTAAATTTGAGGTGATTTTAATGTCCAGTGCACTTTATGCATTAAGTAAAAATCTTCAAGTGTACATGAAAATGCTTCAAGATTCCCTAAAATCAAAAGGAAAAGGAAGAGAGTTTTGGAAAATAAAAATATGTACAGATATAAATGCACCTTTGTATTTAGAGAGAGATTATATTTTAAATTACAATTGTAATATGATGAAGAATGATATAACTCATGTATGCATATATTTGACAGTCTCATTAAGGATAAATTAGTGTTCACAATATTCTGGAGATTAAAAATAAGTTAATTTATATACATATATATCAATAATATGACTGATCTCTATCTTCAATATATTTTACACAATAATATATACATATTTGTATAAGTATTCATACCAGCATGATAATTCTTAGGCCTATATAATATCTTATAAAACTAATAAGGTTTTTTTCATCAGATTTGAATTTTTTATAAATATTATAATAGATCTTTGAGAGACATGGATTGTTTCAGCTAGATCTACATTTTCTGACAAGTACAATGCCTGGTTTTTAAACTATCTATAATTTATAATCATTTTGCTCATATGCTCAAAGAGCCCTTGAAAACATAATAATAAACAATTCCAGCGACTGTGAAGACTGGGTTATTTTCTTTTTGTTTACACCAAATGTGACACAATTTGATGTGTGAAAACAGGTTTTCATTGATATATTTATAATTGATTAAGAGATCAATTAAACAGTTTCATGTAATTGTAACTATATTTTATTCTATGATTTTTACCACTTTTTCAATGGTTTTACCACCTTTTCAATCATATTAGAGACTTTCTGGAACTTCAGAAATTTTTTACATATTTAGGAAATCAAATATGTCAAGGAATTTTTGTTTGAATTAAGTATTTTTGTGTATTTTAAGTAATATTGTGATTCACAATAGTTTACATTTACCATCAGCAAATTAATTTAATAGCTCTGTACTGCTTTTCAATACCAACCATCCCATGAAAGGAATATATCTATTTATATAC
>PVLA01009038.1:0-80563 GCA_004027455.1 Hydrochoerus hydrochaeris
ATTTATACAACAGTCCTTTCATGGTGACGTGGACTTTTTCAGTATGCACTTCATAACTACTCCAGTCTTTACGTATTAGCCAGTTCAAAGCCACTTCCACAGGGTGAGTGGACAAGTTGGAAAAAGATTAAATAAATGTGCAAGTATTATACAGTCTAATGAGTACAAAAATATCAGTAAAACATGAGTAACAGCACATACATGTGTAGAACTTTCAAGTAGTTTATTAGAATGGATTACAGTTATTGTAAAGAAAAAAAAGGAAAAGAGAGTATTCTAAAGGATATAACTGCATGTATGTTTGAATGAGTGGAATTAATAACCATGTTGCTAAAGTTTTAGTTGGATGGATGAGCAAAACTGACTACAGTCTCACTGTTTGGATGTCCAATTTGTGGACTTTTGTAACTTGAACAACTTCATCTAAGAGGAAAGTATGTAATTATCAACTAGTGATTTTTTACTGGTTACTATTTTTTTGTTTCATTTTGTTTTATTTTTGAGATTTTGTATTGTTTCTACCCTGTTTCTGTTTCCAAACTTTTTCTTTAAATAAATTTTTTTTACAATAAAGCAAGAGGAGGAAAAGAAACTGCTCTAAAAGAGATAACTGTATGTATACTTAAGTGTGTAGGATTGATAACCACGTTACTACGTTTTTGTTGGATCACTGAACAGAACTGTTTGCAGCCTCACTGTTTGAATGTCCCCGTTGTATGCTTTAATTTTGTAACTTGAACAACTATATCCAAGAAGACAATATGTAATGTATCAAATAGTGATTTCTTATTGTTTATTTTTTTTGAAATTCTGTATTGTTTCTACCATTTTTTCTGTTTTTCTTCCACTCCTCTTTAAATAAAATTTTTTTTAATAAAAGCATGGTAGAACTTCAAAGCAAGATGAGATTAAATCAGCAATGGCTGCCTTAATGTCTGTTTTCTTCAAACTAGTTCATACCATTTCACATAATAAGGTCAAATAAAACATAATAAAACCTTCCAACCAATGAATGAAAGCATTACAAGTCTTCAAAATAATATAATGGGAATCCATGATTACCATACTATCTTATGTACTATTACATTTTATTACACTAGGGAGTCTATCTGTTATTTATACCTATGAGTTTGATTTATTTCACTTATGAGTATGGTCTAAAGTTGCATCTATTTATTTATAAATATCTCAGTGTGATCATTTTTTTATAGCTGAGCAGTACTCCATTGTATAAAAGTACCACAATTTTTTTATCCATTCCTCAGTGGATGGGCACTTAGGTGGTTTCCAAAATCTGGGTATTACAAATTGTGCTGCTATAAACATGGGTGCACATATATCACTGTGGTAAGATTTTTTCAGTTCTTCTGGGATTATGCCCAGAATTAGAATACCTGGGTCAAATAGGAGTTCCAATCCCAGGTTTTTGTGGAACCTCCAGACTGACCTCTACAGTGTTTGCACCAGTCTGTACTCCCACCAACAGTGTAAAAAAATTCCTTTTTCCCCACAGCCTCTCCAGCATTTGTTGTTGGTAGTTTGTTGATCCTGGTCATTCTTTCTGGAGTGAGACAGAATCTCAGTGTCATTTTAATTTGCATTTCTCTAATGACCAATGATGGTGAATTTTTTTATGTATTTATTTGCTATTCCTATTTCTTCATCTGAGAACTGTGTGTTCATCTAGGATGCCCATTTTTGGATTGAGTCTTTCAATTTCAGGCATCTGTTTTTTTTTTTCAATTCCTTGTAAGTTCTGGACAGAAGTCCTTTGTCTGAGGGATAGTTCACTAAGGTTTTTTCCCAGTTTGTGGGTTTTCTTTGCACTCTGTGGAGATTTATTTGGACATGCAGAAACTCTTTAAAAAGACGTGATCCCAGGCATTGATTCTGGGAAGTATTTCCCATGCAGTTTGGTTCTTGTTCATGAATTCTCTACCTATGTCTTCAAATTTTTTACCTACTTTGTCTTCCAATGGATTTAGTGTTTCTAGTTTAAAATTTAGATCTTTGATCCATTTAGATTTTAGTTTAGTACATGGTGATAGGCATGGGTCTAATTTTAGTTTGCCTCATATGGATAGCCAGTTTTTCCAGCACAATTTAATAAACAGACTATTATTCTTCCAGTGAAAATGTTTGGCTGCTTTATTAAAGATAAAGTGGCTGAATGTATTTGTAGATGTAGTTGTATCTTCCAATCTATTCCATTGATCCACAGGTCTGTTTCTATTCCATTACCATACTGATTTTATTACAGTAGCTTTGTAGTATAACTTCAAGTTCAGATTTTGATGGCTCCTGCCTTGCCTTTGATCATCAGAATTGCCTTTGCTATACTAGGTCTTTTCTGGTTCCAGATGACTTTTGGGAGTCATTTCTATAGATCTATTTTGGGAGAATGGCCATTTTCATAATATTGTTTCTTCCTATCTTGAACAAAGGATGTCTTTCCATTTTCTGAGGTCCTCTTCAATTTCTTTTTTCAAGGTATTATAATTTTCCTTATATGGCTCTTTTACTATTGTTGTTAGATTAATTCCTAAGTATTTCATTTTTGGATGCTATTGTGAAGGGTGTGGCTTCTCTTATTTCCCTCTCAGTGATTTTCTTATTAGTGTATAGGAATGCTATTGATTTTTAAATATTGACTTTGTATCCAGCTACATTGCTGAATTCATTTGTTATATATAGAGCAGTCTTTTGATGGAGTTTTGGGGGTCTTCTATGTAGAGTATCATGTCATCTGCAAATAATGTTTTACATTCCTCTTTTCCTATCTTGACTCATTTTATTTCTCTCTCTTTTATAATTGCTCTGGCTAATATTTCCAGTAGTATATTGAATAGGAGCAGTGATAAGGGACATCTTTGTCTTGTGCCTGATTTTAAGGGAAAGGCTTTCAGTTTTTGGCCATTTAATATGACACTGGCTGTTGGCTTGTTGTAGATGGTCTTCATCATATTGAGATACAGGCAACTTATTCCAATTCTCTGTAATATTCTTATCATGAATGGGTGTTGCATCTTATCAAAAGCTTTTTCTGCATCTATAGAAAAGATCATGTAATTATTACTTTTGGCTCTATTGATATGGTAGAGTACATTTATTGAATCACATATGTTGAACCATCCCTGCATGCTTGGGATGAATCCCACTTGTCATGGTGTATAATCTTCTTGATGATTTGCTGCATCCTGTTTGCCAATATTTTATTGAGAATTTTTACATTTATGTTCATAATGAGATTGGCCTGTAGTTCTCTTTTTTATTTGGGTCTTTCTAAGGTTTTGGTACTTGAGTAATATTTGCTTCCAGGAATGACTTAGGGAGAATTGCTTCCCTTTTGATTTCATTGAACAGTTTGAGGAATGCTGGCATTAAGTCTTCTTTGTATTTCTTGGAGAATACTGCAATGAATCCATCTGTGCCTAGGCTCTTATTTGTTGGTAAGGACTTAATTACATTTTCTATTTCATTAATAGAAATGGGGTTATTTAGCAGTTTTACATCTTCTTGATCCAGCTTTGTTGCTTCATATATTTCTAGGAATCTTTCCATTTCTTCTGTGTTATCAAACCTATGTGAATAGAGGTTTTCAAAATAGGTGTTGATGATCTTTATTTCCATAGAGTTTGTAGTAATTTCACCTTTTTCATTCGATATTGCTTGAATTGGAGTCTTTTCTTTCCTTTTTTAGATTAGGTTGGCTAAGAGCTTATAACTTTTATATATTTTTTCAAAGAACAAACTCTTTGATTCATTGATTCTTTGAATTGTTTCTTAATCTCTATTACATTAATTTCTGCTCTGATCTTTATAATTTCTTCCCTTCTTTTGGCTTAGGGCTTAGCTTGCTCTTCTTTTTCTAGATGTTTGAGGTGTAATATCAAGTTGCTTATTTGTTTTCTTTCTGTTTTCCTAATGAGGGAACTCAGTGCAATAAATTTTCTTCTGTGGACTGCTTTTATTGCATTCCCCAGGTTCTGGTAAGGTGCATTTGTATTTTTGTTTGCTTGTAAATATTGTTTAATTTCTTCTTTAATGTCCTCTGTGAATCACTGATTGCTCAAGAGTGTATTATTCAATTTCCATGTGTTTGTGGGTTTTTTGCAGTTTCTTTTATCATTAATTTTTAGTTTCATTGTGCTATGATCCAATAACATGCATGGGATAATTTCAATTCTTTTGCAAATACTTAAATATGTTTTGTGGGTTAGTATATGGTCTATTTTAGAGAATGTCCCATGTACTTCTGAGAAGGATGTATATTCTGATGTTGTTGGATGAAACACTCTGTGTAGGACCATCTAGTCCATTTGTTCACAGGTGTGATTCAGTTCTGTTATTTCTTTACTGATTTTCTGTCTAGTTGATCTGTCCCTTTGTGTCAATGGCATGTTAAGGTCTCCAGTTATAATTTTGTTATTGCTTACAATTATAATTTTGTTATTGATTTTTTATTTCTCTGAACACTTGATTTGTGTAGTTGGGTGCTCTGGAATTTGGTGCATATATGTTTAAGATTGTTATGTCTTCCTCTTGCAGTTTTCTCCTAACTAGTATGTAGTGTGACCTTCTTTATCTCTTTAGACCATTCTTGGTTTGAAGTTCACATGGTCTGCAAACAGAATAGCTATCCCACTTTTCTTTTGAGTTCCTGTTGCATTAATATTGTTTTCCATTTTTGGACTTTCAGTCTATGAATTTCCTTTTGTGTTAAGTTCGTTTCTTGTAGACAGCATATGGTTGGACATTGTTTCCTAATCCATTCTGCCAATCTGTTTCTATTAATTGGTGAATTGAGGCCATTTACATTAATGTTAATAATTGTTATATAATGGTTTATTGTTGACATGTTATCTTTCTGCTGTTGTATGTTTATCTTTCTCTTCTGTTTAATTGTCTGTCTTGCTTAGTAGTTTTTTCCTATATGTGTCTAGAATGTCTTTGAGTATTCTTTGCAGGGCTGGTTTCATGATCATGATATTCTTTAGCCATTCTTTGTCATGGAAGTGTCTTATTTCTCCATCCATTTTGAAGGACTGTTTTGCAGGGTGCATCTGTCAGTGTTGGAAGTCATTTTCCTTTAGGATGTGAAATATTTCACTCCATGATCTTCTTGACTTCATTGTTTGTGTTAAGAAATCTGCTGTGATTTTGATAGGTTTTCCTTTATAGGTGATCTGTCTTTTCTCTCTAACAGCTTTTAGTATTCTGTTCTCATGTTGGATTTCCTGGATGGTGATTATTATACGTCTGGGTATAGTTTTATTTTGGTCATGGCTGTTTAGACTTCTATATGCTTCACTAATTTGAATTTCAGCTTCCATACACATGTTTGGGAAGTTTTCAGCTGTTACTTCTGTAAATAGCCTCTTGATATCATTTGTGTTGTCCCCTGCTTATTCATTTGTCCCTATTAATCTTATGTTTTTTTTCTTGCATCATCTTCCAGCTGTTGAATTGTTATTTCCAGATTCCTTATTTTTAAAAGATCTTTCCTTTCCTGTTCACTAGCTGCAATCTTACCTTTGAGGTGTAATTCTATCTTCACTTTCCTTGAGGCGGTTTTGGTAACTTTTAATAGAATTTTTGTTTTCCTGTATATCTCTTTGAATCTGCTTCATGTATTCTTTTTGTTTCTTATACTGTTCATTCAGGGATTTCATCTGTTTGCTTTGTTCTAATTTTTTAGCTGTGACTTCTTTAGTGCATTCCCTATTTCTTTCAATAATGTTATCATTTCTTCTTTTGCCTTGGAGAGTTTTTCTAATTTCACTTCCTTCATAGCTTCCCATACTTTTTTGTTTATTTCAGTTGATATCATTTCAGGTATTTCAGGTGTATGCCTAGTATTTTATTCTATGTATGTCCCTCTTTCATGAGATGGGCTGGAGGTTTGAGATTGCATTTTGGTCTTTTGTTTTGTCATTTTCCTATATTTCTATGTATCCAGTGATGTTCCCAAAGTTTCCCTGAGCATGTTGTAAATCACCTCCTGTGCCCTCAGCTCCTGGGACTCATGTGAGTTGGCTCCCCTGCTTGAATGAAATTCACTGGGCATGTTCCACTCATGCCCACAAAACCTCTCAATGCTAGTCCAGTGCCTAGGGTTTTGGCAGGCACCCAAGCACCAGAAACAATGTCCCAAACTCTTCTGGGCAAGCACCAGTGATCTGGAATTCCCTTGCCTCTGTGCTTTTCTAACTCCCCTCAGGTTTCAAATTCTAACCTGTTAAGTGAATTTATGGACCACATTTTAAAGGAAACTTTTGTGTCATCAGTTCTGCTCTAAGGTGTTTGGTAAACAAACTCTGAAAATAATTGATTACTAGCAATGTTTAAATATTTATCAAATAACTGACCATTTCATATAGAAAGATAAAGCTTAGGTTATTACTTCTTGTGCAAATTGTACAATAGATTTGTTTCCAAGGTTTGGGTTGAGGTCAAAAAGGATTCAGATCCCTGACAGAGTTGTGAACTTTACTATGACAGAGTCAGAGGTGGGCCAAGGATCACCTCTAATAATAGTGTTCCTTTTTCTCTTATACAGTGTTATTCAGGATTTAACCACACAACACAATTTGAAGAAGTGGAACCATGAAATATATGAGTTATATTTGTGCTGAAATGATTCAGTTCTTGTGTATTAACAATTCAGGGTTTTTAAGTTATTTCCTTGACTAAATAGAGGGCTACAGAAAAATTACAAAAGGCAGTATAGTGGCTAGATTTCCCATTTGTATTTTATTTTCTGGAGTATGTTTTCCATAGTTATATGTTTAAGGAGATTTTAAAAACCATTGTACTTTCTTCATAAAAATAATAAATTATCTTAAAATGTTAAAAAAACTTGACATTCATTTGGTTATTTCTTGACAACATTCACAATTACCCTGTTATTCAGCTTATTTGACATAAATATTGCAAGGTGACTGCATGGAGATTCCATACTGGACATGTGGGAAGGACACACATGTGTGCACCAGAAGTTGCTGGCTGAATCACGTGACTGGACCGGAAGTTCTACTCCCATCTGAGCCAGACAAGAGTGGACTGATTCCTGGGGGTAAGAGAGATGCATAGGGCTGGATATCTAGCTTAGTGTTTGGGTACTTGCTAGCATACATAAGTCTCTTGGTTTGATCACTATCTACTGGTAAGCAGAAAATAAAGGATATATACACAAGATGATACTGATGTGACTTTTGATTTGGAGAGGTGGTAATATCTGTATATAGAATTGACATTCTGAACAACATTGTCACCAAGAAGGTAACTCAATGAAAGAAGAAATTATATCAACCAATATACCAATTCTCCAACCAAGTTAATAAATTCTCTTCACATGGGCAACTCTTGATATGACAATGGGTAGAAACAGAAAACAGAAACAAAATGATTTTCCAAAGAAGTACACTTACTGACTTCAGAAATTTCTTGGTCATATTAAAGGTCATTCCTGACTCTAAGGTCATATGGAATCAAATTATTTATTCAAATTTGTAGCTGACTTTAATTGCCAAGCATAATTGTCTTATAAAACAGTAAAACCCTTGACATTTTCTGTAGAACAGGAAAGAAAAATAATTGAAAAAGAATATGTTATTCTATGACAATTATGCATACAAAACCTGATTGTTCCATGGTAGAAATGAGAATTTCCAAACACTTCTGAACCAAGAATGGAAACAGGTTTGGGAAGCTAATAAATGACAAATGAAAAGAAATAGGAATTCACTAGAAAGAAGAGAAAACCTAATAAGGTGATTTAATTAAATTATTTAAAGAACTACATCAAAGAAATGGAAATTTTAGGCAATAAATGGAATAAGGTTTTGCTGTACAATCTGATCAGAGAATTAAAATTTTGACTCCAAAATCTGGGCCCAGAAATGAGAAGCATTTCTACTGAGGTGTCTCACCTGGTCCTCTGCATGTTGCTCTCCCCAGCAGTCTCCTCAGCATGCTCTTGATGTCTTTATTCCTCAAACTGTAGATGAAGGTGTTCAGCATGGGGGTGATCACAGTGTACATCAGCAAGGCCACTGCAATAGAGCATGAGTTTTGGATAACAGCAGCACTCAGGTACACACCCAGGAGCATGCAGTAAACTGGAGACCACTGACAGGTGAGACATGCAGGTGGAAAACACTTTATGCTTCCCCTGAGCTGAAGAAATTGCACATATGGAGGAAGCTATTTTAGAGTAAGAATACAGGATGTCAATGATGGGACAAATAGTCAGCAGTACAGCTGTAACATATATAACCATATCATTAAGAAAGGTATCTGAACAGGCATGGTGGACTACCTGATTCAGGTCACAGAAAAAGTGTGGGATTTCCAAGTGACTGCAGAAGGACAGACACAATGCCATGAGGATGTGTAAAAATGAATTCAGCACCCCTACAATACAGCATGCCAGGATCGATAATCCACAGAGCCAGTGGTGGATGATAAATGTGTAGTGCAGAGGGTAGCAGATAGCCACTTAGCAGTTATAGGCCAGCACAGTCATCAGAAAGATATCCAACCCCAAAAAGAGCAGCAAAAGTACATCTGGGTGATGCAACCTGCATAGGTAATGAGCTGGCTGTGTGTGTGAATATTCACCTGCATCTTGGGCACAGTGGTGGAGGTGAAGACGATGTCCATAAAGGACAGGTTGGAGAGGAAGAAGTACATGGGCATGTTGCAGGTGGGGGTCCGAAATGATGGCCAGGAGGATGAGCAGTTTCCCAATCACAATGGTCAGGTACATGAAGAGAAAAAGCCCATAGATGTGGGACTGCTGTTCTGGGTCCTCTGAGAATCCCAGAAGAAGAAATTCGGAAAGTTGCTTAGCATTTCCTCCTTCCATGCTTTCTGTATAACTTCCAAAAATAAAAGAGGAAAGAGAAAAAGAGAATGACCAAATAAGGCATGACTCACCTTGCAGACGTGTTAGTATTTTTGCACTAAGGTGGATAGAACTTAGGGCCTCTCACAGGCAAGTAAAGTAAAGTAAAGCTCAGCTCTACTGCTGAGCTATGCTTCCATCCCAGATCTTCTAAACAGATTCACATTTTGTTTCTTTTACAAATAGAATTTTCCATAGTCTTTATGGGTTTTTGTTTGTTTGTTTGTTTGTTTCATTGGTTTTTTTTTTTTTTTGGTACCAGGCATTGAACTTGCAACTGTGCACTTGTAAGGCAGGCATTTGTGCTGCTGGACTAAATCTCCAGTCCCTATCCAGATTTCTGGAGTCAGGAAAATAATTTCAGTGTTTTTGTATGGATTTCTCCCCTTTAGCAGATTCCAGCTACTGTATAATGTCTCATTGAGAAGTCCTATCCCATGAGAAAAGGGGATCATGATGAAAAGTATAGAGCTGGTGGGGTGATGTTTTTGCTGGTTATTCACAGAAGATCAGGGACAAAGTGAGATTTGCACGGAAACACCAGGAAGACAGGTTGGGAGCCAGGAAGGCATCGGGGCTGTGTGTGACTCACAGGAGGAACAGTGGATTCAAAGGCCCTATAGGAGATGCTTCTCTCATTAGCTCACCACTAACAAGGGAGCCCTGTGATCAGGGGAGTGAGAAGGCCCACGTGTGACACAGAATGACTGACCTGTTTGCAAAGGAGTCTACTCCTCCACTGGAGGTGGAAGTGGGAAGCTCACTGGATTCCAGGGCAAGAGGCCAGCTCCTGCTACACAGTGAAATCTCATCTCAAAGAGAAAAAAGATCACAAGTGTGGGTCTGTGCTGGTGTTTATTGGGGCGCCTAAGGCATTCACTCCTGCACCCAACCCATGCTTTTGACTCCTGACACCTAAAACTGTATGTCATCTTATTGCTGCTGAAAGTTCCAGACAGAAAGAGTCTCTCTTTCCAGCTGGTTCAGTTTTTGTTGTAATCAACTGAGTCATTATTTATCTCCCTCTATTGCCTTGAATTCTGGGTTCTTTATTATAAGCATCATTTTTAAAGGGCAGACCATAGTAATTTTACTCTGAAGTCTGCACTCACTCCTCAGTTACTTGTACACACACACACACACACACACAAACAGACACACACACACACACACACACTGAGCACATCAGGCTTAGATACAGGAAGCACAGTGAGGACTCCTTGGACCAGGTAAATAACATGACTTTCTCACACCCATGCACACTTTTAGAGAGGGATGGATACAAATCAAATTGTCAACATCCAATTAATTTCCATTTTGGTAAGGTTATGATCTGACCTCTGTCTATGGAAACATTTTTGAAGCATAAAACATCCATTCAATCAACAGAGAAAGCAGAATGAAATGAACCTTTGTGATTAAAAAAAAGGTCTCATGAACTCAGTTGACTCCTGAGAGACCATGAGTATGAAACCACTTCCTTAGCTATGGCAACATCCAACTCCCTTTAAACCCAGGAAAAGCAATAAATGTCAACAATAAATGCTTCCAGGAGCAAAGGTTCTACTATTGTTTTACTGTCAAAACATCTACAGATTGAAAATCCCAATAGAAAAACGAGAAAAAGGAATAACACAAAAATCCAAAAGAGAAAATGTATGAAGAACTACTGAATTGGCATTTATAGGAAAAAAAGAAAAAGTTGCTTCTTCTGTCTGTTCCATATTGATCTGGAGTCCTGGTTTGTATATTGTCTTATTGTAGATCAAGAATAATTCCCTCTGATTTTTTTCTTCTGGTATTCATTGCTTGTTATCTAGAGGCTTTGGGTTTTCATTTCTCTATTCTCTCTCTCTCTCTCAAATCCTGAAGGAGGCCATGGATGTAGCTCAGCACCACAGCACCTTCCTGGCAAGGGGGAGGCTGTGAGTTCAATCCCTAGTTCCAAACAAAAAACAAAATCCCAATGCAAGTGCTACACTCCAGTCTTCATTCTGATCATTCTGAGGTAGCACATGTTTCTGACTGTTCTGTATAAATTCTATGTGGTAACATCCTGGCAAGTCTTTTCTTTTACATTGAAAAATATCCTCCCTATGATTAATCCCAGAGGACATTGGGTCACACACAGATATCTCACATACACTAACTTTACACTTATATTTCCTGACTCAGATGAAGATATGTCACATACCTTGATCAGTTTTGTGTTTTTACAAGAGTGTGTAAATACATGCACTTTGTATAGAAACAAATTTAAAGAAAATGTGAAGCAATGAGATAAAAAGTGTGGTGGGGAGGAGACTGAAACCAGCTTGGACAGAATGGTACAAAAACATTGCTATTAAAAAATCCAGAAGGAGCACTAACAAAGACCTGCAATAAGATATGAAATAGGAATAATTTAATGACTTCAGTATGGACTAATAACTAAATTTATGAAGATCTGTAAGAGATTAACAGGGGTACACAAGGCTCACACAGGCCTCTGGTTCAATCTCCAGCACCACAAAAATAAATAAATTAATTCTTCCTAAATATGTATGTATTAAATACATTTAATAAAATAAAAGGCAATCTTTAGTCAAATGAATATGTTGCCTTCCAGTGGTGATCAGAATGAGTTGTAGAAATAGATCAGAAAGGATCAAATACATATCATTTAACCCCAACACACATACAAAATTTAAAAACTAAATGGCAAATAGTAAATGTGATTAAAACCCCTAAATCTTATATTTTGAAAATCACTTGTGTTAATATGTATTCATTCCTTTTTGTAAGAATCTGTTTGTTTTATATGTACTCTGAGTAAAAGCTGAAAGTAATGATACATGGCATATGAGTTATTCTTTTTTATTTTGTTAGGAAATTTTATTTTCCCATAAAGTAAGAAGAGAACAGTAGAATTAAAAACTATGCTTTGGCCCTATTCTGTAAATGGAACTTAAAAAACAATTATTAATAACAATAACACAAATACATTTGGATTCACTAGCAAGAAAACAATTTCAGGCAAGCTTTATCACTGTAATGTCATTGATAATGTGTTAAAGTTTTTTCATCTATCTCACAAGATGGAAACTAATTGAAAATGTGTACTGTACCTCATGTACTGATATTGTGAGGTAGGATCTTCAAGAAATACTCTTATCCAGAACTCTCCAATGGAAATATACTCTAAGTGGAATAATACTCTCAAGTGTCACAACATAAAAAAGGGAAGACACACCCCCCAGTTCAGAGTCTATCCCCTCACAGTTGATGTCCTGTGTCTTTACTCCAGGGACTTAGAGGGACCCTGGAGACATTCTCCAAGTTAACTGTAGCCACTCTATTCCTACTGTTTCCTCTTGTAACTAAATTTCCACTAGTGCTTAAACGTCATTGCTCACCCTGGTAATGCTCAGCTCCAAGGATGCTCCCACACTTAACATAATAAATGAATACATAAGTTAACCAAGTGGGAAGCATTGGCTGCATTATTTTCTATTTACCCTAAAATGAATTTGCACTTAAGTGAGAAAATTCAACTGAACCACTCAAGCAAACTTTGCCAGCTTTCATTCTCTCTGAGCCCTTCCTTCAGCACCACTGGATCTCTTGGACTTACCTGGATGGGGTCTTTTCAAAAGAGGTCTCTGCACAGGCACCTCATACACAGGCTGGAGACTTGGTGATGGAGATGGAAGCTCTGTCCCCAGACAAGACAGCAGCAAGAATAAATCCTCAGACCCAACCCAGGACATTTTATGTAGAAAAGCACCTTGCCCAGCTCAGGATGGCACATTCTGCAAGACAATCAATGAGGAGATATTCATGTCTCCCTGTAGAATTTCCCTTGGATTTTAGTACCTCTCTCTTGTCATTCCAAACCCCATGGGACACTGCTCTGCACAGAAATTTTTTCCTGCAGATTTTTTGTTACACAACCTCAGTTTAAAAAGCCAGGGGAATCCAGACTTCATTACTCCTTTTCAATAAAACTGCATGAAGTACAAATATGTGCTAATAAAACAAAAAGTTTCTAAAAATCATCAAATAAAATATCTGAAGCAAAAAAAGAATGAAAGAAAATTTGGGAACACAGGTAAATTGTAGGTAACTAAGCTTTACACATTTTGTATTTGGGTCAGTTTTCTGGTTATGTGGAGCAGTTTTCAGATGTGAAATTTCACTGAACCTTTGAAACGGTGCTTGGCCTGTTTCTTTTCCAATTCATTTGTACTTTAAAAAAAAAGTTTCCTCTATTATCTTCTCCCCTCTATCCTTCACCCTTGAGAAAGTAATAACAAGTACAAAATCCTTGGGCTCATCCAACATCTAACAGGTCAACACAAATGAAATTAAAGGCTATTTACAGAAGTAATAGAATATCAATTCCCAAACATGGTAAATGGATCTGGCATGCAGATAAATGAGGCATATAGGGCTCCACCTAGCCACAAACAAAATAAACCTACACCTGGGCATATAATACTTAATATCCCAGAAATTCAGCAGAAGAACAGATTATTAAAAGCTCTTAGAGAAGAGAAACAAATCACATATAGAGGAAATCCAATCAAAATCACAGGGGACTTATCAACACAAACCATCAAGTCAAGAAGCATTTGGATTGAAATGTTTGAAACTCTGAAAGAAAATGACTTCCATCTTTACTGATCTACTCTGCAAAACTATCTTTCAAAACTGATGGGAAAATAAGATACTTCCAAGATAAAGAACAACTGAAGGAATTTATGACTATCAAAGCAACCCTAGAGAGAGTGCTGAAGAATATTCTAAAGAGAGATAAAGATGACCATGGTTCCAGGAATAGCAGCAAAGGAAGCTTGCCAAACAGGACAGACAATTGAATGAAGGGGAAAAGTGGAGGGCTAACAACAGGAGGAGAGCAGGGCAGAGACAGACCAATGTATGCTGCTTGTAACCATTAATGTAGATGGGCTCAGGTCAGCAATAAAAAGAAATAGGGAGAGTGGATCAAGAAATGAGAACTGAGTGAGCAAAAAAATACAAAGCCTCCTGGGAGAAACAACTCATATGCTGGAATAAAACATCCTGGAGAGGTTCAGACAGAGAGAGTTGGATCCTCTTGACACAGGAAGAAATTAAAATGTAAAAAAGCTCATCAAACATGCAGAATCATGTCTATAGTTGGAACAGCTAAAATTACTGAACTCAGCATTTTCACTGTGACTCGCCAAGTTTGCACTGACCTGAATTTGTGAATTCATGCCGGCCGGCAGAGCCACCCAAACTCATTCACACCATGACTCAGAGGAGCCACAGTTATGCTGAAGTCAGGGGTTGGTGAGCCCAATGGAGAGCAGAGCCAGTGAAGGGACCTTCATTAATCCATGGTCAGTGCTGTGAATGAGTCTCCTCCCATGTGAAGAGCATGACCAAATGGGAGGCATGTTGGAATTGGGCAGGAGGAGCCTGAAATGGAGAGACAGTGACTTCAGTTGTTTGCTCCCTCCCCAGAGCAGATTTGTGGTATTTGCTTAGACTGGGTCATGCCCCTGGCTGGGACCCAATGAGCTGTACCAAATTGATTCCCTGTGCCTAGCACACACTAACCTGGTGAAGGCCCCTGAAATTTGGATAGCTCAGTGGGGAAAGGCCAGCATACTCAATGTCTGCTGACATCTCAGTGACAAGAGCAAGCAGGACAGGGTGGAGGTCACTCATCAGTGTGCTTTGGAGGAATGGTGGCCTACAGGGAAGGGAGCTTGGACCTCTACTGTACACCTGTGTGGAGGAGGCCTGGACCATGACAGGAGAGAGAGGCAAAAGGAGGACCCCAGCCAAGAACCCTGAGAGCACTGACCCAGGAGAGGGAAAAACAAGGGAGACTGAGAGCAGTAAACATGCAACATCAGACATGGCTTCAATAGACATTAAAAGATATCTTTGGGACCTTGCAGATGAGATCTAAAACTTAAATGTTAAATCAGGTAAAGAAAGATATGATTGGAGTAATAAAAAGAAATGCTAAGCATCTCTCAGGAAGACATAGACAGAAGAATGGATGAACACAAAAAAAGGAGAAAAACATTTGATAAAGAATATAAAGAGGGCTGGGGATTTGGCTCAGCAGCATAAGCACCTGGCTGGCAAGTGCAAGGTCATGAGTTCAATCCCTGGTACTGAAAAAAATTTAAATTAAGAATATAAAGAAAACATAGAATACATGAAGAAGATTCAAAGATATTACCAGGAAATTAAAAACTCCATTGAAAGCTAGCAAAACTCCTTAAAAGAAACTAAGGATAGACTATTAAAACTTAAAGACAAGTTTGCAATGTGTGATCATGAAAGGAAAGATCTCTTAAAAATAAAAAGGAAACAAGCAGTAACAATACAAAGGCTAGAAGATGACAAAAGAGTCTATAATTTAAGAATAAGAAATGTGAATGAAGAAGCAGGAATACAAACAGGTGAATTACAAAGGCTATTCAAGGAAATAATTAAGGAAAACTTCCCAAGCATGGGAAAAGAAAATGACATTTGGTTATGTGAGGCATACAGAACTCCAGCCACCTACAACCAAAACAGATCTATACCCAGACACATAATAATCAAGATACCAGAAATTAAATATAAAAACAGAATATTAAAAGCCATCAGAGAAAAGAAACAGATTACCTATAAAGGTAATCCCATCAGGATCATGGCAGACTTCTTGACACAGACCATCAGATCAAGAAGAGATTGGATCAAAGTATTCCAAACCTGAAAGAAAATAACCTCCAGCCCAGATTGATGTACCCTACAAAACAGTAAGTAGAAATTAATGGAGAAACAAGATGCTTCCATGACAAAGAGGAACTGGGGGAATTTGTGACCACCAATCCAACCCTAAAGAGAATACTGAAAGACATTCTAGAGAGAGAGAAAAAAATAACAGGATGTTTGGAACAATGGCTGAAAGGACTCAATGAGTGGGGCAGGCAGTAGAATGAAGGAGAAACTAGACAAAAAAGGCAGAAAAGTAGCATTGCAGAAATGAGGCAGAGAAGGAAGGCTAGATTCTCTAACATAGATGGCCTTGATACACTATGTTTTTAATAGTGTACCAGGATTTAAAACCCACATTACTCTGCTTAGATATATTATGTTCTGTTCCAGTCATTCTACCTGCATTAGATTTGAGGGCACAGACAGTAATCCCGAAAATAACAGGATATAGTATGGTAATCATCCTTAATTTCTTATTAACTTAATCTAAAGCTCTGTAAAACCTACACTGTTTTACCATGACTGATTGTAATCAAACCTGGTTTGTTAGATTGCTGTTTTGTATTGATACATTTTATTCAAAGCTGTTATGATTGATAGTATGAAGTCTGAGATTATAGGCAACTGCTCTGAAGATGACAACGTTCACTAGAATATCCACTCTGTTTTGATGGTTACCTGCCTTTGAAGTTTTGTACTGTTTACAATGTTTTATTTTTACTAATATTGTTATGTACTGCTATATTCAATTATACTGCTATACTCAATTATGCCTGATGATATAGACAATTCTATTGAAGATAATAAGAAACAACATAGAAATCGTTGTAGATTACCTTATAATGTGGTTTTATATGACTTTTTGGTTTCATGTTTTTATAAGAATTTGTCTTGCTAGGTTTTGTTTTTCCCTCTAATACAGAAAGGATAGAAACACATATAGAGACTCATGCATGTGTAGCTGTTTACAGTCTCACTGTTTGAATATCTACTTTGTATGCTTTAATTTTGTAACTTGAACAACTATTTCTAAGAGGACAATATGTAATTTATCAACTAGTGAGTTCTTACTGTTTATCTTTTTTTTGAAATTCTGTATTATCTCTACACTTTACATGTTTTTTTTCTCTTTAAATAAAAAAAGAAACAAGATACATCAATATACTGTATACAAAAAACACATGTAACTGGAAAGGAACTTCTTAGACTGAAAATCAAAGAGAGGAAACAGTTGTTCCATGTGACATGGAACCAGAAAAAAAGCAAGAATAACTTGCCCATCAACTGCAGAATGGATAAAAAAATATATAGCATTTCCATGCAGTGGGAAGTTACCCAGCTAAAAAGTACGATACCCTCAAGGCTCCTGTAGGTAAATGGATGCAACTGGAGACCATGTCCATGGCCCAAACAGTTTGAATTCATATGTGTTAACCCTAGCATAAGAAACAGAAGGAGTTAGTGGGATCCAAAACAAAATAGTTATTGTAACGCTGAAAGGATAGGAAACAACTGGGACGGAACGTGGAAACTACTGTTAATATTTTCTTGTCTTGAACTCTTGCACTGTTTTCACAGTTTTGTTAGGTTTGGCTTTGTTCTGTTTTGATTTGTTAGATTTTACTCTGTCTGGTGGTAGGGGCAACTATTTTGTATATAATGGGATATATTATGGCAATCTTGTTTTTCTATGATATTGCTTTGAAGTCTTATAATGCTTTCATTCATTTGATTGGTTTTATTCTGTTTTGTTTGATTTTATTATGTGTGAGGGTATGAACAGCTATTCTGAAGAAAACAAGACATTATGGCAGCAATTGCTGATTTACTATCATCTTGCTTTGAAGTCCTACCATGCTTTTCTTCTTCTGGTTTGATTGGTTCTATCCTGTTGTGTTTCATTTGATTTTATTATGTGTGATGGTACAGACAACTCTTTTGAGGAAAATGATGTATTATAGGAGCCATTGTTCATTTCCTGTTGTTGGCTTTTTAAGTCCTGCAATGCTTTTATTCTCTTGAATTGTTTTATAGTAGTTTGTTATGTTTGCAATCATTGTGTGTGAAGCTATGGGAAATTATTTCCAAGGAAACAAGAGACACTATGGTAGCCACTCTTGACAACCTGTTGTCTTTTGGTGAAGTGCTGTCTTGCTTGCATTGCTCTGTTATGATTTGCTTTGTTCTGTTTTGTATTATTCTCTTTAATATAAAAACATTTTTAAAAAATTATCTGCATTTATTAAATTTATTTTTTTATTTTAAAGAGAATAAAACAAAAGAGGACAGATCTAAGCAGATCATAAGAGAACAATGGAAGCAACACAGCCCTTCACAACAAGACAACTGGATATTAACAGTAGCTACCATAATGTTTCTTTCTTTGAAATAATTGAGCTTAGCTTTACACACAATAATGTCAAATATAACAAAATAGAATAAAGCCAGTCAAGAGAATGAAAGTATTACAAGGCATTCTGAAAAAAATAACCAAAGATGAACAATGGCTACTATATTATCTCATTTTCCATAAAAATACTTTATACTACCATACATATTAAAATCCAATAAGACACAACATGATAGAATAATAGAATAGGTAATAGAAAAACAAAGTCATGGTAGGACTTCAGAGCAAGATGATATCAAATCAACAATGGATGCCATATTGTCTTTTCTTCAAAGTAACTATTCATACCATCACATATATTAAGTTCAAACAAAAAAGAATGTAACCATTCCAACCAGTGTATGAAAACATAAGACTTCAAAGCAAAATAATGGTGAACCATGATTACCATAAAATCTTCTGCATTCTTACCATTTCTTACACTAGGGAGACTATAATGATATATATATATATATGTGTGTGAGTTTGATTTATTTCACTTATGAGTATGGATTCAATTTGCATCCATTCATTTATAAATATTTCAATGTGATCATTCTTTAAAGCTAAGTAGCACTCCATTGTATAAAATTACCACAACCTTTTTATCCATTCCTCAGTTCATGGGCACTTAGGTGTTTTCCAAGTTCTGAATATTACAAACAATGCCGCTATAAACATGAGTGCACGTATATCACTGTGGTAAGATGTTTTCAGATCTTGTGGATTTTGAATATGCCTAAAAGTGGAATAGGTGGGTTAAATGGGACTTCCAACCCCAGCTTTTTGAGGAATCTCCAAACTGACCTCCACAGTGGTTGCACCAGTCTACACTTCCACCAGCAGTGTGGAAGAGTCCTTTTTTCCCCACAGCCTCTCCAGCATTTGTTGTTTGTAGTTTTGTTGATCCTGGCCATTCTTTCTGGAGTGAGATGGAATCTCAATGTGGTTTTAATTTGCATTTTTCTAATGACCAATGACGATGAATATTTTTTCATGTATTTATTTGTCATTCACATTTCTTCATCTGAGAACTGTGTGTTCATCTCAGATGCCCATTTTTGGATTTGGTCTTTGAATTTTGGGGGACAGATTTTTTAAAATTCTTTATAAGTTCTGGACAGAAGTCCTTTGTCTGAAGGAGAGTACACCAAGATTTTTTTCCCAGTTTATTGGTTCCTTTTCACTCTCCTGGAGATTTCTTTTGACATGCAGAAACTCTTTAATAAGACATGATACTAGTTATTGATTCTGAGAAATATTTCCCATGCAGTTTGGTTTTTGTTCATGAATTCTCTACAAACCCCTATGTTCAAGATTTTTACCTACTTTGTCTTCAAACAGATTTAGTGTTTTAATATTTAGATCTTTGATCCATTTAGATTTTAGTTTAATACATGGTGACAGGCATAGGTCTAGTTTTAGTTTTGGGCATATGGATACCCAGTTTTTTAAGCACCATTTATTAAAGAGATAACCATTATTCCAGTGAACATACTTGGCCCCTTTATCAAAGATACGCTGATTGAATGTGTTCGTAGTTGTATCTTCTAGTCTATTCCATTAATCTTCAGGTCTTTTTATTCCACTACCATGTTGACTTTATTATAGTAGCTTTGTAGCATAACTTCAAGTGTGGAAATGTGATGCCTCCTGCCTTGGCTTTGCTGCTTAGATTTGCTTTTGATATTTTAGTTCTCTTCTGGTTCCAGATGAATTTTAGGAGTGATTCCTCTAGATCTAGGAGGTATGTTAGTGGTATTTTCATTGTGATTGCATTGAATCTGTATAACAATTTTGGGACAATGGCCATTTTCACAATATTTGTTCTTCTTATCCATGAACAAGGCATGTCTTTTCCATTTACTGAAGTTCTCTTTGATTTCTTTTTCAGGGTATTATAGTTTTCCCTGTACAACTCTTTTACATCTTTTGTTAGATTATTGGCTAAGTATTTCATTTTTTGAATGCTAGTGTGAAGTCTGTGGCTTCCTTATTTCTCTCTCAGTGATTTTGTTGTTAGTGTATAAGAATGTTATTAATTTTTGAGTATTGACTCTGTATCCAGCTACATTGCTGAATTCATTTATTATATCTACAAGTCTTCAATGGAGTTTTGGGGGTCTTCTATGTAGAGAATCATGCCATCTGAAAATAATGATAATTTAACTTCTTCTTTTCATATCTTTACTCCTTTTATTTCTCTCTCTTGTCTAAATGCTCATGCTAGTATTTCCAGTACCATGCTGAATAGGAGTGGTGAGAAGGGACATGCTTGTTGTGTGCCTGATTTCAAGGTAAAGACTTTCAGGTTTTGGCCATTTAATATGACACTGGCTGTTAGTTTGTCATAGATGGCCCTTATCATATTGAGGTACAGACAACCTATTCCAATTCTCTGTAAGATTCTTATCATGAATGGGTGTTGGATCTTATCAAAAAGTTTTTCTGCATCTATAGAAATGATCATGTGATTCTTACTTTTGGCTCTATTGATATGGTGGATTACATTTATTAATTTATGTATGTTGAACCATCCATGCATGCCTGGGATGAATCCCATTTGGTCATGGTGTGTAATCTTCTCAATGATGTGCTGCATCCTGTTTGCCAATATTTTATTGAGAACTTTTGCATCCATGTTCATTATAGAGATTGGCCTGTAGTTCTCTTTTTTAGTTGGGTCTTTCTCAGGTTTTGGTACTAGAGTGATAATTTGCTTCCAGGAATGATTTAGGGAGAATTGCTTCCCTTTCAATTTCATTGAAGTGTTTGAGGAGCGTCGACATTAAGTCTTCTTTGTTATTCTTTTAGAATTCTTCAGTGAATCTGTCTGGGCCTGGGTCTTCTTTGTTGATAGGAACTTAATTACATTTTCAATTTCATTAATAGAAATTTGGTTATTCAGCAGTTTTACATCTTCTTGATCCAGCTTTGGTAGTTCATATGTTTCTAGGAATCTGTTCATTTCTTCTGTGTTATTAAACCTATGAGAGTAGAGGTTTTTGAAATTGTTGTTGATAATCTTCTGTATTTCTAGAGTTGGTAGTAATTTCACCTTTTTCACTCTGTATTACATGAATAAAGTCTTTTATTTCCTTTTTTAATTAGGTTGGCTAGGGGTTTATCAATTTTATTTATTTTTTCAAAGAACAAACTTTTTGATTCCTTGATTCTTTGAATTGTTTTCTTAGTCTCTATTGCATTAATTTCTGCTCTGATCTTTATAATTTCCTCCCTTCTTTTGGCTTTGAGCTTAGCTTGCTCTTCTTTTTCTAGATGTTTGAGGTGTAATATCACATTGCTAATTTGTGTTTGTTCTGTTTTCCTAATGAGGGTACTCAGTGCAATAAATTTTCCTCTGAGGACTGCTTTCATTGCATCCCACAGGTTCTGGTAAGTTGTATTTGTATTTTCTTTTGCTTGTAGATATTGTCTAATTTCTTCTTAAATTTTCTCTGTGAACCACTGATTGCTCAAGAGTGTGTTATTCAATTTCCATGTGTTTTGGGGTTTTTCAGTTACTTTTATCATTAATTTCTAGTTTCATGGTGGTATGATCTGATAACATGCATGGGATAATTTCAGCTTTTTGCATTTACTTTATGTTCTGTGGGCTAGTGTATGGTCTATTTTAGAGAATTTCCCATATCCTGATGAGAAGAATGTATATTCTGATATTGTTGGATGGAACACTCTGTATACGTCTAGCAAATCCATTTGTTCACAGGTGTCATTCACTTCTGTTATTTCTTTGCTGATTTTCTGTCTAGTTGTTCTATCCCTTTGTGTCAGTGGCATGTTAAGGTCTCCTGTTACTATTGTGTTATTGCCTATTTGATTTTTCATTTCTGTTAATACTTGCTTTTTGTAGCTGAGTGCTCTGGAATTTGGTGTATATATATATTTAATTTTGTTATCTCTTCATCTTGCAGTTTTCCCCCAACTAGTATGTAGTGACCTTATTTATCTCTTTGGACCATTCTTGGTTTGAAGTTCACATGGTCTTCAAACAGAATAGCTATCACATCTTTTTTTTTAAGTTGCTGTTGCATGGAGTATTGTGTTCCATCCTTTGACTTTCAGTCTATGAGTTTCCATTTGGGTTAGATTTGTTTCTTGTAGACCACATATGGTTGGAAGCTGCTTCTTGATCTATTCTGCCAGTCTTTTTCTTTGAATTGGTGAATTGAGGCCATTTACATTAGTGGTTATTACTGTCATATATTGCTTTATTATTGACATGTTATCATTCTGATGTTGTATCATTACCTTTCCATTCTGTTTGTCTGTCTTGCTTAGTGGTTTTTTCCTATGTGTATCTTGAATGTCTTTCAGTATTCTTTGTAGGGTTCGTTTGGTGATCATGAAGTTCTTCAGCTGTTCTTTGTCATGGAAGTATCTAATTTCTCCGTCCATTTGGAAGGATTGTTTTGCAGGGTACATCATTCTGGGTTGGAAGTCCTTTTCGTTTAGGATATGAAACACTTCACTCTGTTCTCTTGTTGATTTCATTGTTTGTGTTGAGAAGTCTGCTGTGAATTTGATAGGTTTTTCTTTATAGGTGATCTATCTTTTCTCTCTAACAGCTTTTCATATTCTGTTCTTATGTTGGATTTCTGGGATGGTGATTATTATATGTCTGGGTGTAGTTTTGTTTTGGTTATGACTATTTGGAGTTCTATATGCTTCACTAATCTATATGTCAGTTTCCATACTCATGTTTGGGAAGTTTTCAGCTATTACTTCTGTAAATAGCCTCTTGATATCATTTGTGTTTTCACCTTCTTTTTGATTTATCCCTATTAATCTTATGTTGTTTTTCTTTGCATCATCTTCCAGATGTTTAACTGTTATTTCCTGATTTCTTGTTATTTTTAGAAGATCTTTCCTTTCCTGTTTACTAGCTGCAATCTTATCTTCAAGGTCCAAGATTCTATCTTCACTTTCATTGAGGTGGTTTTTGCAACTTTCAATAGAATTTTTGATTTCCTGTATGTCTCTTTGAATCTGTTTCATGTATTCTGTTTGTTTCTTACACTTTTCTTTCAGGGATTCTATTGTTTTGCTTTGTTACTCTAATTTTTTAGCTGTGTCTTCACTAGATACATTCAATATTTCTTTCAGTATTTTATCATTTCTTCTTTTTACTTGGGAGATTATTTCTGTTTTGAGATTCACTCATAACTTCCCATACTTACTTCTTTATTTCAGTTTATATCATTTCAGGCATGTATGGCTAGTATTTTCTTCTATGTACATGGGTCCTAAGCTTTCTTGGGAAGGGGTGGAGGCTTGAGATTGCATTTTGGTCTTTCATTTTGGCATGTTCATATATTTCTGTGTTTACAGCAATGTTACAAAGCTTTCCCTGGATGTGTTGGAAGTCACCTACTTCACCATCTGCTACTGTGACTCTCATGGCTTTGGCTCCTCTCGTGCAGTGGGCTTGGCTCCCCTTGTTGAATGAAGGTTGCTGGGCATGGTGACTCAAGCCAGCAGAACCTCAGGAGCCTAGTCTGAAGGACAATATTCTTAGTGCATTTTGTCCCAATCCTTGTTGTATTTAGATTTTGAAGGGCAAAGCTCTAAAGCTGTGAATTTTTAGAGCCTTAATTAAAATGAGTATGTCACCAGGTATATTGGCACATATCTATATATCCCAGTACTCTGGAGACTGATCAATTATATACATTTAAACAAAATCCCCAAATGAATACTCTGCATATTCAACCTGAAAGAGTCTTGGCTTCAAACAGGATCTACTGAAGTTCTTTCTTCTTGTGTTTCTGCTAACCATTTGTGTGGACATTGTCCCATGCTCTGTCAGATGCTCAGCAGTGTTCTCAGTCTCCACTCACATAATTCCAGATGCACCTCCCTCCATGCAACAATTGGAATTTCTCAAAATATTTCCAAGTGTTCTTTGGAGAGAAAACATGTGGTGCACCGTAGTTTAGTGCATGAGAGATAAGAAAACTTGGATGGGTTCCAATGAGAGGGGTTTCTACCTTAGTTCTTCTGTTACCCAAAACTCACAGGCAACCATGAGAGATTCAGTCACGTACAGCATGGTGACTCCTGTGTTGAACCCTTTCATCTACAGTCTGAGGAATAAGGACATAGTGGCATTTTTGAGAAGACTCTTCAAAGGAAAGCCGGGAGAGGGTCATTGAAGAAGAGCCTGTGGTCATGAGATGCTAAGCCTCAGATACAGACAACACATTGAATCACACTCTGCAGTAGAACTGCCTGTTAACATTCATTTATAGAAGGTGTGAATTTTTTGGAATTGCTCTACGGAATTTAATCTCCTCACAAATATTTCTGCTTTCTTGTCATCTCATATTTTCCCTGTTTGAACTTTCTGTTATTATAGTGCCTTTCCCAGGGCCAGAAGTGATTTGAAGAATGGCATTAATCTCATAGGACTATGCCATTGATCCTCCTATGGAAAAACAAACCTAGGCAGCTGAAACTATTTACAGAAGAAACCCAGAGAAGACAGAATTTAAACTTTCTGCCTTTATTCCTTTTCTATAGCTATTATTATTTATTTTTTTATTTTTAAAGTAGTAAAATATCACAGAACAAGGCTAAACAAAGCCAATCGAGACAGTGAAATTGGTACAGAAGTTCACAGCAGCTTACTAGGATAACAATAATAGATACCACAGTATATCTCATTTTCTACACAATAGCTGTTATTTCAACCAGGTATAGCAAAATCAAAGGAAATATAGCACATTACAGAATTTGTCAAATCAGAATTTTGAATAGAGAAGTACCATTAATCAGAACACAGCAAAACAGTGATAAAAAATTTGCCTTCAAAGAGATGGTACAAGGAAATCCTCCATATTGCTATATTGCATATAGTCATCCTTGCAAGAGATGCTCAGATCTCTGGCTCCCACTGGCTAATGGGGGGATATGGATGTTTGAATCTCAGGCTATGCACTGGTAGGCTCACAGCCACTTACCAGGGAGGGGAGCTGGCTGCTTGGTTTCTGATTGCCCTATGTTCCAACATGATGCTGATCTCAGCAGACACTGATGGTTCTTGCCCTGGGTTGGCTAGCATTGTCATTAGTACTATACATTTCAACGTATGGGTGGTTTCATATTTAGTCACAGGATTCTATTATTTACTTGAGGATACACTTTTATTCAATTCTGTTTTCACAATGCCTGTTATATTCCTGGGTACAATATGAAAAGGAAAAGAATTAACAAAGGAGGAAGGAAGAGGAGAGAGATAATAGCAAATGAAAGGAGGAAAAGAGCTATGACTTTAAATTTGTATATTTGGACTGGTGAGTTGGTGAAGATGTGGTTTGTAAGGTTATTTGGGACTACAGGGAAAAAGAAAGAAGATCACTAAAATTGGGGATTGAGAGAAGCTATGATTACATCAGATTCAATTAGTACATTGGTATAAACCTTATATTTGAGTACTCTATGCATGTTTTTTGAGGGTTAACTTGATGTGTGCATGAAAGGTTCTAGTTAAGTCAGGGAACTAATTAGTTACCATTTTTTTCTTTTGGCATATAAGAACACAACCCATATACTTTCCAGATGAAAAGGAAAACAAAAAAAATTGAATGAAAAAGAAAAAAGTCCAGCCACACGTCTACCATAATGCAAAAAGTCAGGAGATTTCTCAGTCCTGTTTATCCTGCCATCACAACTGGACAAGAAACAACTGTGGAACAGTGAGCTGAAATCCACTAATTGTGAGTCAAGGGGACTGGACAGGTCAATCAGTTCCCCCGTTTGATTTATTCCCATCCTTACCACAGAGGGAAGATGTTTGGACACTTGAACCTACTTCTAACTCCCTCTGCAGACAGTGCTCTGCCTGGTTTCAGCTACCCTCAGACAGGTGTCACTACCTAGAGGCTTTTACCTTTTGTTTTATGCCTAGGTACCTTGACCCATGGTAGCTGATGGAGGGAGTGTTCCCACTCTTTTCTGAAGGGTGTCCTTGATCTCCATGTTCCCACTCAAAGTAATCACAGCTGTTGCTTTAGTCTGCTTCAACTGTAGTCCCTGCATAAGGAGGAACCTGCTGGACATCTCCTCATTGCCCCATTTGTATCTGACTCTCCACACACACTGAGCTCATGCCCACCAGTCTGTGCACCCAGAGGTATCAAGGGCTCCCAGGGTTTTGGTGCTTTGGCTGGTGGTGGGAGGTTTCCTCTGCTGGTATCAGGCCACACTGCTTCTCAATGGTGGGCAGCAGGCTGGCTTTGCTAGTGGCCCAGAAGTTGCTAAAGTTTGAGTGACTGAGAAGAGAGGGCCTAATTTGGTGCTGCTCTGGTGTGTTTTCTCCTTCCTCAAATTACACTGGTCACAACCACTCTCCATCTCTCTAACCTGCTTAGGGACTGTGATAGTTTTCATTTCTTTCCGAAAAGCCCATTCATCCTAACCCAGTCACTTCTCTCCAAATTATTCATGGCTTTATTTGTTTATTTATTCATTTATTTTTATTTTGAAAGTTATGAAATACAACAGAAGAAGGCAGAAGAAAGACAATTGAGACAGTGCTGTGAAATTGGTACGGAACTTCACAGCAGGATACTGGGATAACATTAATAGATACCATAGTGTATCTCACTACCTTCACCATTGTTGTCTAGCCAATTAGATATAGCAAAATCAAAACAAAGAGAGATCATTATAAAAGCAATCAAAAGAGGATATTGAATGTAGTATAGCTATTAATCATAATGAAACAAAAATGAAAACATTTGCTTTCAAATGGAAGATAAAAGAGACCCCCCATATTTGTTCTATTGCATACAGTCATCCTGCCAAAAGATGCTCAGACCTCTGTCCCAAGTTGCTAAGTGGGAGAAGGAAGTTGGGATGTTTGATTCCAAGCCTGTGCACTGGCAGGTACACAGGACACACTACTGGGTCTCCTCCTGGCTCATGCCTGAGGAAGGTGCTTACCAACCAGCCAGTATTCACTGGTTTTAAATGTCTCTAATCCTCTGAATATCTCATTGACCAGTGTCCTTCTCTGGTGAAAAAAGAATAGAACAGGGGGGTTCTAGAGAAAGGCTCCAAGGCCCTGCAGTGCTCAGTTCCTACCCTCAGGGAGTTTGATCCCCTCCAAAATGGTGCACTCAATGGATCTGGGGTACAAGCAGAACCAGGATCAAGAGGTTCCATGCCTAAGGACCCTTGCTACTGGAATTCACCTTGGGGGTGTCTCCTTTAGGTTGCCTCAGCTTAAATCTTTATTTGCCACTGTTTCAGAGTACCTGTAAATCCCTGGACTAATCTACCCAACGTCCTGTGAGAATTGTGGCCTCCATTCAGCCGTGATGGAATTCCTCACACATTTCTTTATCAGAGAAACATGTCAGACATAGGCAAAATACTCTAAAAACAAGGAAATAGTGTGAAGAGTCAGCATATAGGACTACAAAAAATTTTTCAATTATTGAATTGAACAGATTATCTAATTGAGAGAAAAGACTTGTTAGTGACTCTCTTGATTGAGGACTAATATCTAGAATATATAAAGAACTTTAAAAACTAATACCAATAGAGGGGCTAGGGATTTAGTGCAGCAGCATAAGCATTTGCCTAGCAAGAGTGAAGTCTTGAGTTCAATCCCCCCAAAATAAACCCCAAAGAAAACTTAATAGACATAAAGTAATAAACTCCACAAAATGTAGGCAAATGTACTGAATAGATATTTTTCAAAACAAGAAATTCAAATGATCAGAAAATACACGAAAATATTTAATACATCAAGTTATTAAGGAGATGAAAATTAAAATACAAAGAGAATGAATTTCATTCTGGTTAGAATAACTACCATCAAGAATACAAAAAATCAACCAGTGCTTGTGAGGGTTTCGTGAGAAGGTAAGGGAAAGAATCCTCCCACATTGTTAGTGGGGATTGTAAACAAGAACAACCACTGTGCAAGTAAATATGGAGAATCCTCAAAGGTACTAAATACTAGAAAGACTACATTTTTCAAAAGACTAAAGAGAAATAAAATTTGACTCTGTTATACTTCATTGTCTTACTACTGATAAAAGAAAAACTGGATAGATAGATAGATAGATAGATAGATAGATAGATAGATAGATAGATGAACATATTTCCAACGAAAAAGAATAATAACTAAGCTGGGGAAACAGTCTAGATGCCTCTCAATAAAAGTATTTTTTATTTAATCTCCAAGGATTTTTAAATATTGACCAATCTTTTTCTTGTTGATGTACAGTTTGAGACCATACTTTGTATGATCGCCATCATTTCAAATTGACGCAAGTGTTTTATCACTTACAATATGTTCACTATTACTAAATTCCCCACATTAACTTGAGAAAATGTGTATTTTTCTATTTGTGTTTTAAGTGATGTTTAGATGTTAGCTAGATTCAGCTTCAGTGGCTCTGAGTGGTTCTGCTCATGGGTGGTGCTGCCCTGTTAAACTATACCCCTGTTGATTTCTCCCCTGATTGACCTGTCAGTTATTGAAGGGCTGTAAAATTTCTAAGAATAATCATAAGTTTGTGTCTTTTTCCATGCTTGTCTATCAATTCTTATCTCACACATTTTGATGGTGTTGTAAGAGGAAATGGGTTAGGGAATAATTGTCTTACCCTGAATCTGTCACTTACTAGCTATGATGTCCCAATATCCCTGATACTTATTCTTGGTCTGATATTGACTATGGAACATTAATATAGTTACTCTGCCTTTTAAATTTATGCCCTTTTATCCAGAGGACTTAGGTTCTGATACACTCCCACTGCCCAGGTTCTGAAACCATAGAAAATGTTAAAGCCTCCATGTAGCTGTTGATATGTATAGAAAAACGTTCATAACTTAATTTAAATAACTCACCTCTGGATTTCATGTTTGTCTATCCAGATTGCCAGCATCTCAAGTCTTGTGCTTTGGAGCCATTATGAAGTAAATAAAAATTCCTTCTATAAGTCCACTGGGGAACTTGATTTTGTTATGGAAACTTTGCATAGTAGCTAAAGAATTATAAATAATATGTCTAAAACATGTGAACACGAGTAGGAGAATTGAATATACTTGAGGGGAAAATAAATTTAATAATCTCAACTAGTCCCTGAGAGTCTGCAAGGAAGGAAAATCTTTCTTGATTCTGGTGGTATAAAAATCAATGCTGAATTCCTTTAATTTCCTGGAAATTTCAAAAAACAGCAAAGTCTAATTTACCCAAAAGTTCAAAGGAATGGTGTATATATAATATTAAGATAATGAGAAATCAAATAACTCAAATAAAAATGATGGAAGATGTTGTTGGCAGAGGTGGCAGGATAACAGTCACAGGACAAATAATTTTTATTATTTTATGATGGTCCCCCAGAGTTAAATACAAGAAAGTGCAGAAAATCTGTCCTCAACACCAAAGACCTAGAAAATTCAGCCAAGTGACTGGTTCTCACAGCGATGTCCCACATGAATCCAGATGAACACCCAGAGCCCCTGACGGTGCTACCCACGAGTCCAACTGGAGGTCTAGAGCCCATGAGTCTCTTCTATGGATCTGTGCTGGGAAGGCCCAAATGATGGTGGTAGAAGCTAGGAAGTCTATGTCAGCAGGGTGAAGGAGCTGTGCTGTTAGGCTGAGGACTCTATATTGGAGCCGAGAAGTCATGCTCAAAATAAGGACCAGGGCTGCCCTGAAAAACACCACAGCCATCCTCAGTGACACAGAGGCCCTGAGCTCCTCTGACAATGAGAACAGCCAAGTTCCTCTCAGGAATCCAGTGTGACAAGCTTCTCCAGAAGATTAAACAGCACATGTCTTCCCCTCCATATCGAGGAATTGATGCTCAATGTAAAGACCAGAGCTCCCCAAAAGTGAACCACAGCAACTCAGCCACTCTCAGCGACAAGGTCCTGAGCTCCTCCAATGATAATGGCTGAATTCATATCAGGGAAACCAGCATGGCAAGCTCCTCCAGGAGAACCAGTGACTCAAAACAGCAACACTTAGGAGAACCCAAAACGCCCAGTTCTTCTCCTCCACGTCTCTATGCTAGAAACTTTCCTCATGTGGGCCATGTATGCTCAGCGCTGTGCTGATTTAATCCAGCTCATGTTAAGTTGACCACCAGTTTTTAATCTGTAAAAGAAGAGCATGAAAAATCTTCAAAAGGAGAATTGCAAAAATGAGATGTACAAAGGCTACTAACTGATATCTTTTCACGTTTAAAAACATTCTACAAGATTTTGTGTTTTTTTTAACCTGTACATGTTCAATATTTATTTTCTCTGTTGCTTTTTACACAGTACCCAAATGCATGAAGCAGTTCATTATCTCATATTTCTTGTATGGAATCCTTTGAGTTTTGAACATTTTGTTACATTTTATTGTCCCTGTATTTTATCCACTTGTAAGTTTTGCACCATTTCCATCATCCTTTGGCAGGTATTTTTATCATTTGACTAATGTCATTTTCATTTCCCCTTACCACAAGTGATCATTTATGTCTTTATACGAGATGAAGCTTTAAGTTTATATATCTCTTTACTCAACATCACAGTGTCTTTTAAGACTCTGTGCTCTATTCTTCTATTTCCACTTTTGGGATCATTTTGCTGCAAACGAGCTTCCTATAGTGAAATTCTTAAAACATTTTGCTACATACTTTCCCATAAAGCTCTAGATTTTCAGTACATTTTGCTTCCTATAGTTATTGTGAAACCAGTACAGTGAATTGCATACTTGCTTTCATTCCTGATTTCATAAGATCTTGGATCCTCACAATATATGTTTTTATTTTTAATATGATGCACACATTTATACTCATGATTTTTAGTCAACTGGGAGTTTTAGGAGAAAATTTGTTACATTTTGAAATTTTACTGTTTTGTTTATTTTGTGTTGCACTGAGGTTTGTGGATGCTACAGCCTGAAGACAGCACTGCTTTGGTAAAAATCACTTTAGTTGCCTTTATGTGATGTACTTGGGGCATGGATTACTATAACCCTCTGCCACAGCCCTAAGCTCTAACCACCTTGGGGAATATGGGAGAAGAAAATGCAGCTGGAGTTACCTCAGCAACCAAGTTCTCTGGGGATGAACTCCAGATTTACTGAAGAGATAATCTGAGTGTCACCATTTGTCATCTGTGTTCAAACCAGATTCCTATGCTCCCTACTCACACTGAAGCTGTAGAAACTCTGGTCTAGGGTCATGGATTTTACCCTCCTTGCTTTCTTCTGATGTATGTGCTACATTAAAATTGTGATGAGCTGATATGGACATTGAAGAATGTGGAATAGCATCTTCTTAATGGAAAAAATAAAAATTTCATAACAAAATCATAGTTACAAGAGTTCATACATTATGTATTGTTGTCTTGAAATTTTTTTGCCAGTATCTTGTACTCTGAATGAACAACATCTTTCACCTCAGTCAAGGAGCTACTGTAAAGCTTCCCAGCTGTGACAACCAAAATGTTCCCCAGATGTTCCCACACGTTTCATAATGGGAAAATCATTCTACATGGAGGGTCTTTTCTGTGGAACATGAGAACAGGGAGGATATTGATGGATTTTCCATGAAATCTCAACCCTTACTCAGATCATGTAACTTGTCTGAGCCTCACTCCTGCAAGTATGAAAGGATTCTTGACTGTAATTGGCCTCAAATAATGGATATCTGAAATAATTTAAAAATCCTTATGAGTTTCTACCACAGAACTAAGGGTGTAACTCAGTGGCAGACCTCTTACCCGGCATAGTTAGGGCCCTGGTTTTCATCTCCAGCACCAGAAAAAAATAAAAGGTTCTAACTTGAATCCATGGTGTCAAAGACAATTAAATAAATCTCTTATTATTACCAAACATTTCAGAAGCAAAAGTGTAAGAAACAATTTCTTGTTTGTGTTCCAAGCCTTATGAGGGCCTTGAAGAAAATATCCACTGAGCTAAATGTTGCACAAACTTGCCATGGTTTTCTAGAAAATAACAAATAAACAAAACTTTCTCCCTTGATAAATACAGCAAATTTTGAAGCCATCTGGAGCCATGTCTCCTTTAGAAGTCAGGGCTTTTGTGTTCCCAGGAGTCCTTTGTTTATTAGTTTTTGGTTCCAGGAATCAAACTCAGGACCTTGGGCTGACCAGGCAGTGCTGTACCACTGAGCTATATCCCCAGCCCAATGCTAGAAAGCTTGAAAATTCAGGAATCTCATACTTTGGACAAAACTGTAACTAAGAATTGGACAGAAGTGGTAGGTAGCTTAGGCTTCTGAAGACATAAGTTTTCATGGAGAAGGTGCGATAAGGTCTGGGCTGACCTGTTGTTTAACTATGTCTCTTGAGTACATAGAATGAGCAGGAAATTTTTTCCTCTTGGGTCAGACCAAAGTCCCAGAGGGAAATCAGAAGCTCACAACTGGAGCAACAAGAGGAACTGTGCATAAGGAACAGAGACAGGAAGATACAAGATGCCCTGACACTGTCTACCTGAGTTAGAATCAAGCTGGACGGGACATGATGGCAGTTATTGAAGCCTTAAGTCTGGCTAGAGGTTCAGCACTTCCCTGCTTCCCGCTGCCTGGTCTGTGGCAGAGCTTCAGGGTCCACCACCAACCATCCAGGGAGGAAGCCTCACCTCCTCACAGAGGCCCTGTCCAGGTGAGTCTGAGCTCCATTAGGAACCACTCAGGGAGAGCCCAAGGTGAGAACGTTGACATGAGGTCACTTATGGTCAACAAACCTCAGTGGCTGTGTTGTTCAGTGGTTCGATGTACTAATATGTTACAATGAAAAATGTCTGTTAGATTCAGCGACAGGAGGATAACGATTGCCAAGATTTTTAAATTAGGGGAATGGAAGTTCCCCTTGTGAGTCTTTGGAGGTACAGGAGACATAAAATGGTACCAGAAAAGCACAACCATATTCAAGTTTTACAGGTAAGGGAGTCAAACAATTTGAAGAACTGCAGGGGCAGGAGGATTTTAGCTTTTAAATATCAGTAGGTTTCTGTCTTTCAAAAGATCTAGGCAATAAACTGCTTGAAAATAGTACTTTAAAGTTTATGAGTCACACATTTTACAAACTTTTCTTAGGCTGGTTAACTGTTTGTATAATTTTTTAAAAATTTAATAGTTGCAAAGTGGTCTCAAAATAATATCTAATTTGCAATTACTCCCTTACTCCTGACACTCAATGTATGCATATTGTTTTTAGACATTAACGCTCCCTATTTCAAACAGTCTGGGAGAGGTATTTGGTTTTGAGGAGCAGATATGTAATCTTTGTTCTTGTTTTTATTGCATTCCTTCCAACATGGAAACTCTGCTCTTTAGCATTTAGGTTTTATGTGAAAATACATAGAGGTATTTGGAAATCATCTTGTGATCAGTGTTTTCTCAGTTGGTCATACTGTGTACACTACCTCGGCCACTTTTTAACTGTGGATCATTTCAATTCCTTCCTGATCTTTAGCGGCAATAAATCTGTGCATGTTTTGTCATCCTATTTTGCACATACATTTTTATTTTTAAAAGAATTTTAATCTGCCATAATTATACACATGACACATTTATGCCATGTGCATTTATCATGATAATTAGTGAGCTCAGTGCTTCCAGCATTTATGCTTTTTTGTTTTGGGAGAACTCATCTCCTCTAATTCCTCATAAAATGTACCATTAATTTTCATGCTCTAAAAATTTTAGTCCTGCTATATTGTAGAAAGCAAGAATTTATTCCTCCTGTGCAACTGCATTTTCAGACCTGGTATTCAACCTCCCTATCCTTCTTCTCTCTGTTCCCTCTCCCAGTCTCTGGTAACCACCCACTACTCTCTGCCTCTGTGAGATCAGGTATTTCAGCTTCTATATCTGAGGGACAAAACACAGTACTCTATTTCTGTGCCTAGATTATTTTACTTAACATAATGTCCTTGAGTTCTGTCTATATTGCTCCATGACATGATTGAATTTGATGGTTTCATTTAATAAAGATGGTTCTGATGCTCTATGTTTAACATGTGCTTTACTTCCTCTGTTATTTTTATTTATACACCATTAATTCCTCAAAAATTTTTCCATGTAAATGCACAGCTTTATGAAATGGCAAAGCATGCTACAGGGATATCCCTTGCTTAAGAATCTTATATCCTATTGGAAAAGACAGAGGCCAATAAAATAAATGCATGTGCAACCTAATGTTATCTGGCCTGAATCATACAAAGAAACAGGATAGAGAGTCGTGCCCTGGGTGGAATTTCACACAACATGCTATGGGCAGGACTTTGCATGTTGAATGAAGAACACAAATTTCTAAAGTGTACCCTTGGGATTTGTGCAAAAAGACATCAAAATCCAAGAACATTGAGAAGAGACCACAAGTGGATGTAACGGCAGGATGTGTCTTAACTTATAGAGACATTGAATATAAATACATGTTTAAGGAGATGGGAATTTAGTTATCTTGACTTAGGCATATTACAGTTGTATATATTTATATCTTTTCAGTATGCCTCAAAAACCCATGGATTTTTCATGCACCATTAAAATTTTAAAAAAATAGATAGTTATGATCAAATACATGTAGAATCCATATAAAAATAATAATTGCATCTGAGACATCATGTAGATATGATTGTGAAGAATGAGCCAGAAAATTGTGGTCCATGCCTGGGCTCTAGATCCTGAGGGGAACTCAGCTTCTGCTGGATGCCTGTTCCCTTAACAGCCCAGCTCCCCTGCTGGGCTCCTCATTTATGCTGCTTTCCTTACATTAACAGCCATTTGTCTCCTTGCAAGGTAACCTAGTCTTTGTCTTTAGTGGAGTCCAACCCTTTGACTCTGTACCAGAATAAGAAAAGCCTTTTACACCGTCATCCACCTTGTGTGCCCACACAGACACAAGTGTGCCCCAACACACAATGTTGAGGTCCTGTCACTGTGTGTGATACACTCTAATATTTTCTTTCATTTTATTCATTGTCTTTTATTCATTTCTTAACAAACCACAGTCTGAGCCCCTGATGTGCCCAGACCTTGGAATATGGAATATATCCTCCATGGCTAGGTTGGCATTTCCTGCTTCTTTTCTTTCTTGCATTATCTGAAGTTTCTGTAACAATACATCATCTTCACATCTATAAGTGTATCTCTCCAGCCAATCCTCCTCACTCACCAAGCTGGCACTGTGGATGGTATGGTGATTTCTACAGGCACTGTGTAATTGTGTAGGGCCAAGTAAGGCCTGAGATTAAGAAATGTCAGCATCTTTATCACCACGAGGTGCCAGTGAAATAAGTGTGGGAAGTGTCACTTGTCTGTGAGAATGTTAACTACTTTAAGAATGGACTCAAGGCCTCTTAAAGAGTAAAGTAAATTTTCTCAGATGGAGAAAGGGTAAAAATTCCACATAGAGCAGTGTTTGAGGATCCCAGAAAAAAGAAACGAGTACTGAAACCTGAGTTGCTGGGGAGCTGAAATTTGAGTTTAAATCTGGGAGCTCAGCCTAAGTGGGAGCGGGGTACCTGAGGGCCAAGCCAGGGAGGCGGGCACAGAAAGAGGAGCCCTGTGTACCAAGGTACAGGTTCTGCAAATTCTCTTAACCGCAGACAAAGTGGTGCTGAAGGCATGAGCACAGCTGAGTAGTAGAAAAAAAAAGCTCACCACAACTCTCACCTTAGGGAATTGTCCATTTCTTAACAAAAGGAGCATGATAAGGCTCTGTGGGCATTGTCTAGGACTCTGCATCACATAGGAGGATGGGTATTGATAGCTCAGGTCTATAAATCAGGACACTAATTATGGATCAAGTTCCCTTCGATCCCCAGCTTCAAACAACTGATATATTTGGTAGATCTCAGATTCACAACCTGGTTTTCTGGTTATATATGTTAGTCATGTAGTAGTCATTATCAAAGCCTTTTAACATTTCTTTTTAAAAAATTCTCTATTTCAGGGCTGGGGATTTAACTCAGTGGCTTAAGTGCTTGCCTGGTAAGCACAAGGTCGTGAGTTCGAGCCCCAGTACCAAAAAAAAAATTCTCTATTTCAGTAGAAGATTGAGCATGTTCTATGAATTTTGAATATTGTCTTTTTGTTCCTATTTATATGTGGGCGTTAAAATCTAAAAGTCTTGTCACTGTAGTAGCACCTTTCCTTTCTCTTTTAGATAATGGGTTGGTTTTTGCTACTTTATGACTCATTATCCACATGAAAGTTCCCTCTTCACCACACTTGCTCAGCAATCTGTTAGTGCATTCCTTATTTCTAATCCACCTGGCCCATTACAGCCCTATCTCTTCTGACTGAGCAGATGTCTTGTTTTATTTTTTTTCAGATAAAGGATCAAAATAGCACCAGGTTTAACTTATCACAGGAGTTTTGCCATCTGCAGTGAGAGAATTCTGTCTGTGTTTCTAAGGGAAACATAATCTGATGCCCACTCTTTCTTCTGTGTTCATTCTTTTGCTAATCAGTATGGGGCTTAGGAAATCTTGGAAATGACATGAATTTAGGAGGCCATACTGATATGTGTGTGTGTGTATCCATTGGTGCGTGTGCATGTGTGTGTTTGTGCACATGTGTGTCTGTGTTGTGGGGAGTAAGGTGCCCTCAAGAAAGGTTACCTAATGTCACATTTTCCTTTGTGTGACTCAGAATTCAGATGCCCACGTGTTCAGGAACAAATGGAACTAAGGAAAAGTATGTTCTGTGTGAACAGATGCCTTTGGAGGGAAATACAGCAGGAGGAGCAGCTCATGAGTGAGGGATTTGTATGTGTTGAAATTTCAGCGGTAGTAGTGAGGGCTCACCTCGCCCACCTTCCCTGATGTCCTCTCACCGTGATCCCTGTCGATCACTCCCCTCCAGCATGAAGGCTTATTTGATGCTTAAATATCTGAAACAAGTGCTTTCCTCAGGGTCACTGTCTGTACCTCCTCTCAGACATCCTACCCCAATTAATTGTGGAGACTATACCTCCTCTAATTTGCATCCTCTAATCAAATGTCGCCTTGTCTACTGGTCTTGTCAGAAATATCATAAAAACAGCACCCACCATCCTTTCCATCTTATCTTATTCTCAGCTGTTTATTCTTTTGAGTATTTCTCCATCATCTTATGAGGCTCATTATATGCTTGTATTCTTGCTCCCTAGTAGATTTTGGGGTCTTTTATTTTTCAGCACCTACAAACATTGCTCTACAATGCCTGAGTGTCTGGAGAGGCTGAAGTTGGAGACTGATCACTCTGTTCTGGGTGGGAACAAGGCTGTCCCCAGAAAGAAGAGTGCTTGGGGTGAGCCTTGTGGCTAGGATGCTCCAGCCCAGAGATCACCAAGCCCCAAGGCAAACCAAACAAAGGTTGCTAGGTAAGGGGTGTCATGTGACATTATCTTGCTAAACCTATAAATAAATACCCTACAGGGGTTGAGTAGTTTATTTCCTCCCAACCATACAGAGGGCTCAGTCTGAGCTCAGCTTTCATCTCATTTCTGTATTTTACCATCCTCTCACCATCTTCCCCCCAGGAACATGCAGGGCTGCAGCTGGTTGGTGTATATTCCTTAGCTGCATGGAAAATATAATCATAACACTGTGGCATAAGGAACTGATGTGGAAAGAGCTGAAGATGGATACACATAATTTGAATACATAAATCTAGTAAAGGAGATCATGTTCAACACAAAATGCACCAGCAAATCTCTTGATTAAAAATACAAATCGTGGCATTTCAGCTGTATGAGCAGTATATCTGCCTCTGTGAATGTTAATGCTGTTGTTTTTCTTCTTTTTGGTAGTCACATTCACCACATGGAACCAAGAAATGACAACCAAAATTCAGAATTTCTTCTTCTGGGAATCTCAGAGGACCCAAAGCTGCAGCCCCTCATCTATGGGCTTTTCCTCTCCATGTACCTGACCATGGTGCTCGGGAACCTGCTCATCTTCCTGGCCATTGTCTCAGACCCACACCTGCACATGCCCATGTACTTCTTCCCCTCTATTTTGTCCTTTTTGGACATCTGCTTCACCTCCACAAGCATCCTGAAGATGCTGGTGAACATTCAGATCCAGAGCAAGGCTATCAGCTACCCAGGCTGCATCACCCAGATGTGTTTTTTATTGCTGCTTGCAGGGTTAGATGACTGCATCCTGGCAGCGATGTCCTATGACCACTTTGTGGCCATCTGTCACCCCCTGCACTACAGAATCATGATGGGTCCTCAGCTTTGTGCATTGATGGTTCTGGTGTCCAGCATCATCAGTGTCCTGCATGCTTTACTACAGGGCTTCATGGTAATGCAGCTGACCTTTTGTGCCAATGTGGAAATCCTGCACTTCATCTAAGAACTCAAGTGGTCCATTGTGCCTGTTCCAACACTTTTCTGAATGACATTGTGATATATTTTGCTGCTGTCTTATTGGCTATTGGTCCCCTTGCTGGCATCCTTTACTCTTACTCTAAGATCATTTCCTCCATCCAGGCCATCTCTTCGGCTCAGGGGAGGCATAAAGCTTTTTCCACCTGCACATCTCACCTCTCAGTGGTCTCATTATTTTATTGCTCAGGTCTAGGTGTGTACATTAGTTCTGCTGCTACCCACAGCTCACACTCAACTGCTGCAGCCTCGGTGATGTACACTGTGGTCACACCCATGCTGAACCCCTTTATTTACAGTCTGAGGAATAAGGACATTAAGAGAGCTCTGAAAAGAGTGCTTGGGAGTGAAAGAAGAAAGCTGCCAGTCCTACTAAGACTGAACAAGTGAGCAGGTTTGCAGGGTTCCACCTTTCAGAGCTAAGAATTATGACTCTGGTTGGTTTGTAGCAATGGAACTGGCTCTGCATTTCTTGTAATTTACATTTCTTTGATATCAGCTTCTATGACTAAAGCAACAATCAGAGGAATAACTTCCTAAGTAACTTCCCAATGTATTCTATAGCATTTTCCTGACTTTAATTTTTTTTTCTTTTTAGTTGATACCAAGTAAATGTACATAATCAATGGACACACTGTAGAAATTCAACATGTACATGATATAAAGTATGATTATTGGCTTTTCCATCTCTGGATCATTTTTCTCTTGTGTGGAGCTTTCAAATGACTCTCTTCTTGTTCTTCATAAAGCATCTACTGTTGTTTTTAGACTTTCCATTCTTTCTAAGATTTAATAGGTTTTTTCCCATCATTTTCCATATTTCTCAGTGCTTTTCCCAGTGCTACATCAGAAATATTTAGAAATTCACATTGATATCATAAAACAATGTGAATTTCACTTTTTCCTTCCTTGGGGATCAACAGAAAATTATTTGCTTGTTTATTTAATCAAAGTTCATCATTCTGTTATTGACAAGAGCAAAAAAATTATTAATGTGCAAGAATCTCTTAAATACACTACTAAAGTAGTAAATTTATTCAATGCGAATAATACACTCCTACATACAGGCAGTTACTGTGTTCTCCTGGCATACATACTTCAAAAAAAAAAAAGAAAAAGAAAGGAGCAAAACCTTGAAATTCCTAAGAACAATTCCTTCTCTAGTAGCATGCATCATACCACTGGCTTTCCTCCTCGGGTTTTTTCCCTCAGAAATATCCATGAGTTTTACTAATTCTATGGAGAAAAACCATAGTTGGTAATTAAGGACAATTATGAAAATTTATCATATGAGAAAATCTGTAGGGAGGTGACGGGTTGGGAGGAAAACGAAGTGACAGAAGGAATTAAGCTATGTTATGTGCATGTACCAGTGTCCTGCAAGGATGAAAACATTGTATACTGTAAATTTGGCCTCATGTAAATACATAAATAAATAAATAAATAAATATTTAGAAAAATCTGAGTTTCAGTTTCTTATTTTAATGTGGAAAAAACCGCGATGTGAAATTTCAAACAAGATAACAGAGTAACAATTGTTAGTATATCGCTATAATTAGCTATAAACATATTATGGTGTTTTAAACATCAGTCAACATACAGCACATTGGTTGTAATGTTTTTAATTTTCCTGGGAAAATACCAAGAAGGGGACCAGCTGAATCAAATGGGAACTCCAATACCAGCTTTCTGAGGAATCTCCAGACTGATTTGCACAGTAGCTGCACCAGTCTACACTCCCACCAACAGTGGAGAAGGCTTCCTTTTTCCCACATCCTCTCCAGAATTTGTTATTGGTTGGTTTCTTGAAGACCATCACTCTTTCTGGGGTGAGATGGAATCTCAGTGTTGTTTTAATTTCCATCTCCTGAATGATCAATGATGTTGAACCTTTTCTCATGTATTTATGTGCTGTTTGTATTTCTTCATCTGAGAGGTGTGTATTCATTTCAGACATCCATTTTTGAATTGGGTCTGTGAATTTGGCGGGGTGTCTGAGTTTTTTCAATTCTTTATGTGTCTGAGGGACAGTTGGAGGAAATTTTACCACTCTGTATGTTTTATTTTCACCGTGTTGGTGATTTTGTGTGTGTGTGTGTTTACAAGATTTTAGTAAGATGAAAACCCAGTTGGTGATTCTTTGAAATACTTCCTTTGCAGTTTGAGTTGTGTTCTTGAGCTCTCTGCCTACCCCTATGTTTCTAAGATTTCTACCTACTTTCTCTTCCAGTAGATTTAGAGGGTTTTTTTTGATATTTAGATATTTGATCCATTTTGATTTTAGTTTATTGCATGGTAATAAACATGGTTCTAGTTTTAGTCTTTGGGCTATAGAGAGCCAGTTTTCTCAGCACCACTTATTAAAGAGGCCATCTTTCTTCCAGTGAAAAATTTTGACCCCTTTGTCAAACATAAGGTGACTGAGTGTGTTTGGAGTTGTGCCTGTATCTTCTAGTCTGTTCCACTGATCCTGAGGGTATAGTTTGTATTTTCTGTTTCATTACCTTCACTCTTCCTCCTGAAATTTAGACTTCAGCATTGATTGTATTTCATATGTGGTCCTTGATTTTCAGTGTCTCGTGAGAATCCTATTTTCTTAATGAGCTCTATGTCCTGTGCTTCTCTGACAAAAACTGGTCCTGTCACATTCTCTGACAAAAACTGGTCCTTGAATACATGTCTCATAGAAGAGTGTACATGCATGACAATTTCAAGCATGTCAGGGTCTTCACCTAATATGGCCTTAGAGTAACAGGTCAGTCAGAACACAAAGAAACAGTTTCAAAACACATATTTAAAATACTGAACTATTATAAAGAAGATATCTTTTTCATGTTGCACAAACACTGGTTGAAATTTGAAAGATGGGTGTCTGTATGTAAGGAGCTTATACACTTAGACAGAAAGTTGAGTGGGACACTTGTTTGCTTTTATGGGATTGTATTGTATTCTGATTTCTGCTTAAATTCTTCCAGGGCTGTCCACCAATATAGCTTCTTGTATTTCTCTTGTAGACCTGTAAGGTAAGTTGAGGCACACTGAATATGAGAAAAAGTTCCTTCAAGCAAAATGAACAATTGTATTTTCTGAGAGTAACTGTTCAGAAATGTCATCTGACAGAATTGATTTTACAGATCAAAAAAAAAGTAAAGAGGGTCATGAGCAGTTAGTAGTTACAATTACATTGATTAACAAAAGTAATAGATGTTGCTAATGGGGTTTTGGGTACAACCCAGGGAAAATGTAGCCATCAATAAGGAAAAGTTGTTTATGATCTTTGTGGTGTCAGAAATCCACTATGCAGGTACAGTGTCATGGGTGATGGTGTCTCATAACTAATTTTCACCCTGGGGCTAAAGAATCATGTGATCTCATTTTGATCATGCTTTAAATGCTTTTTTACTCTCAGTAAACCATCACCCTCTTTTTAAAGTTTGTCATAATATCTAAATGGACGGTATATAAGGAAATTTAGTCTCATCCATGAAGAATGTCCTTTATACCTGAGACTCACAGCAAATGATTACTTCCTGAAGCAAAGCAGATCCTCCTGTTAATAACCTCCTTTACAAAGTGTATCTTAACTCTCTTACATACAGAGTTGTCTTATTTCTAAATGTTCTAATTACACGTTACTTATCACTTTAAATTCCTATTAACCTTAATTTATATTTTAAATTTGTACTAGTACGTGTTTGTAGTATATAATAATCCCATTCATTGTTGGGAGTTAATACATGTGCACATACATCTTAATTCTTTCTCTACCACCCTTCTCCTCTGCTCACTCCATCTCTTACAAGGGATTTATTTCCCTGTTTTCTATTACCTTCTATGTTGTTATAATGTATTTATATTTTAGATATCTTGTAGAAGGGAAATAATGTACTGTTTATTCTTGGGTGTAGTTTGTACCATAATAGTACATCTAATAATTATATAAGACAAATGACCATAACACAAATCTTCTCATCCAAAGTCTGGAATCACTTTGGAAAAGCCTGAAAAGGGAAAATGAAAACAACTTATTGACTCTCAGAGAGCAGAAACGTATTGGATATCAGAGAAAGTGGCTTAAATTATACAAAGAAGCTGAAGTCAAAGACATTGGTACTTCAGGAAATAAACAGAGGGAGAAACTACCACTTTGTCAATCTGATTGAAGACTTATAATTACTACTTCTGAGGCCTGGAACTCTGCATTCAATAGCACCAGTTTAAAAATGGACATTTTTTATTTGTACACGATGCAGTGTATGATGATTACATTCACTATGGGTAGTTGGTACAAGTGCATAGCACATCTCAATTATTTCTCATCTATTTATCCTGTCCTAGCCTCACTTTGTTCTCTGTCCCTCTTTTACTCCATTTCCCTTTTTCCCCATTATTTTTACAAGTATCTCTTTGGAGCTCTCTTGATGTCCTTATTCCTCAGGCTGTAGATGAAGGAGTTCAGCATGGGGGTGACCACACTGTAATCATGGAGGCTGTCACACTGGAGCATGAGCTGTGAGCTGCAGCTAAACTGAAGTACATGCCTTGGATTGTACAATACAACACGGAGACCACTGAGAGATGAAACGTGAGGGTGGAAAATGTTTATACCTCTGCCAAGCTGACAAGATCACACATACAGAAGAAACTATCTTGGCTTAAGAGTAAATAATTTCTGAAAGGGGACCACTGACCAGAAGTACAGAGGTAAAATACATCACCAGGTCATTAGGAAAAGTATCAGAACAAGCAAGCTGCACTACTTGACTAAGCTCACAGAAAAAGTGTGATATTTCCATGTCTCCACAGAAGGACAGACACAGTACCATTAAACTTTACAACACAGTGTGCAGAACGCTCATGATCCAAGATGCCACAACCATAAGCCCACAGAAGCAAGGGTTCATGACAGCTGTTTAGCGCAGATGGTGACAGATGTCTACCAAGGGGTCATAGGCCATAACAGCCAGGAGGAAGTTTCCCAGGCTTGCAAAGAGTATGAAAAGTGCATCTGTGTGATGCAGCCTGCATAGCTTATGATTTGTACCTGTGTCTGCGTGTTCTCCAGAATCTTGGGGACAGTGGTGGAAGTGAGACAGATGTCAGAAAAGGACAGATTGGAGAATTAGAAGTACATGGGCATGTGCATGTGGGGGTCTGAGATGGTAACCAGGAGGTTGAGCAGGTTACCAATCATGGTGTTCAGGTACATGGAGAGGAAAAGCCCAGAGAAGACAGGTTGCACATGAGTGTCCTCTGAAAATCCCAGAAGGAGAAATTCTGAAGTCCATGTATCATTTTGCAGATTCATGGGGCTACTGTGACTGAGAGAGAAAGAGAGAGAGGGAGAGAATTATAAAAGTTTCAGAGATGCTTTCATTTGTATTCTACAGGGAAGAAATTATATTTTACATATGAAGCTGTTCCCCTTTGAGAGCTCACCTGCCACGTCTTTTGAGAAATTCCTTTCCTACTCTCACCTTCCCCTAGGGGTCATGTATTCTACAAGTATAATAATAAATATCTTTAGGCATTGAAGGCTATAAGTCAAATGAAAATCTTGTTCTAGAAGCAGTAAGTCAGTGTCTAAATAATGTAGAAAAATAATAAATGTCCCTACAATCTAAAGATTGAAAGAGAAAAGTAAATAATAGCTTGTATAATATGTTCATTGGTAGCAGATATTTGGGATAGAAAGAAAAGAAGCAAAGAGAAGAAAATAGATTGAAGGGTGCTTTGTATTCTAAAATGGAATTCAGGCAAGTTCAGTACACAAGCTGGCTTCTGAATAAAGACCTCCAAGAGGAGAAGGCAGCTGCAAAAGTTTCTGTGGGCAGATGGTGTTAGCCAGGGAGAGAGGCCACTGTGAAAACCCCGAGGGAGGTGAAGCAGGTATGTCTAATTCGATTCAAATGAGGTCTCACAGAAGCTGAGAGTAGATGAATAGTGACTAGAGATTGGAAAAGGGATGAGGAAGGAGAGAAACAGGGCTTTAGTGAAGATGATCCAAGCATAATTAGATATGAAACTATTTCAGTGCTCCATAGCACAGCAGCACAACTGTAGTTAGTAACACATTTCATATATTTTGAAATAGCTGGAAAAACAGACATTAACCTTTCCCAGCAAAAAGAAATGGTACATGTTGAAGAAGTTGAATACACTTATTACCTTGCACTCTGTACATGTATCAAAATACCACTGACAGCAGTAATTACATTAATTAAAAATAAAAAGGTATCAAATAGTTTCTTATTATAACTGCATCCATTACATTGGTTTTTATAGCATATATAAGATATAAATATGCATATATAAATATGCATTTGTTAAGAGAGGCGGTAGGGAATGACCTTAGATCATAAAGCTTGGAGAAACTTACTATGTTAAAAATTTCAGATGCACTAAACATATTTCTTGTTATTTCACACACAGTTAAACTCTTGGACACATAGTTACTTTGCTACTTTTTCTTTTGGTACCACTGTTCCAACTTGTGACCTCAGGCTTGCCAGGCAAGTACTTATGCCACTGAGCTAAATCCCCAGCCTTAAGACACATGGTTTCTTTAGCTGTATAATGTGATCAAAATATTACCCATTTCATAAGAATCTTACTAAACATAAATGAGGAAAGATACAAAAATTCAATTTCATTTTTAAAATGGGAGAGTGGTGAGAGATGATTTCAGAGAATGCTGATGAATTTTTTACTTAAACCCAAAGGAAGTGAAATTGTTATGCAAAAAATTACATTCCTATGTTTATTGCAGCCCTAAATCACAACACTCAAGATATGGAATCAACCAGGATGTCCACATATGGAGGCATGGACAAAGAACACGTGTCCATCAAATCAAGGATATGCAAACAGGACAGTGCAATGTCTCTCAGCTATACAAATGCATGACGTGTCATGTTTAGCAGCATGGGCGAAAATGGAAGACAGTAAGGAAAGTTTAAAAAGCCAACCACAGAGAGGTGAATGTTGCCTGGTATCATTGATGTACAGAAGCTGAAAAACTTGATCTTCCAGAGCAAGACAGTGGAGTAGTGGTCCCTCAAGATGGGGATGTGCAAGAGGGAGGAAAGATGGAGAGAGTGAAACCCCAAAATAAGAAGTTGATCTTGTGTTCTATAGCACAGTGGGCAATTCTTAGTCCAGCAATATGATACATTTCCAAATAACTATATGATTCCAAGTCTTCCTGGTATAATAGAAGTGAAAATTTGTATGCTAATTACCATGATTAGGCAATTATACATTATATACATGTATAATAAACAGGTATGGTACCAGTGTCATATGTCAGTTTTAAACTATATTACAAACCAATTATAATTAAATTACAAATCAAAATCAAGGCAGAGTTTATCAAATAGAGGTAGGGTATGAGGGACTGGGAGAAGGGAAAAAAGGGATTGAAATTGATTAGTCTATTTAGAATATATGTACCATTTCCTAAAAATGAATGCAAATTTCATATATTGAAAACACATATCAGGAAACTATTCAGTAAACAAAGCTTTTTGCTGCTCGAATCCAAGAGTAAAGGACTGGCTCTGCTCATTGTCTTTGCATTTTCTCTGTATAAAGTTGGCTGTAAAAATTTCCCTTGAATTACAGAAGATTTCCTTTCTATTTACATGTGTTATCTTGATTTCTGGCCTCTCCAGTATGAATCACCATTTAGGATACAGAACTCAGGACCTTGCGCTTGCCTTGCAGATGTACGTACTCATCCTTACTGATGTTCCTTTACTATGCGGTGTTATATCCTGATAATGCCCTTGTTTTCTAATTCAGACGTGCGTGTGATACACCTGCCCTCTGGAGCAGCCCAGTTGTGCAGCCCAACGCCAACTGGGAGTGTGGCTCACCGTCCGTGCTCAGCATCAAGTCACTATATGGGAGTGTCGACTGTCACTTTCACACCACTGCAGAGCAGGAAACAGGGGAATAGATCTTCTGCAAATGGGAAGGGGCTAGGAAACAGAGGAAGAGCATGGTGAAGAAGAAGTAAAAAAAATTAAGGCATGTAATGTAATAGTACCAACTCCCCATAGCGGATATAGTCATCACATCCTGCAAACACATGAATAATTCAGTTTTTTTAATAAATAAAGATTTTAGGTCAAACCATATGTTGCAAAGTGTCTACATATTAAACCCAGATATCCATTGTCTGACACCTGTTTTCATCCCTAAACACACACACACACATGCACACACACCTAACCCATGTACACTTGTGACACAATGTGTAACATCATACCCTTCTCATTTCCACCTACACTATTAGACAGAAATAGATACAAAGTGAGCCATCAATATCACATTACTCCCCCCAAAATGTGCAAATGGTACCCAGAAATGGTCCTCACTCTGTCAATCTCACATCACATACTTCCTTGGGGTTTCAATTTGTGATGGCCATTATTTGCTGTACTTTTAAAGAAATAAAATATGTGCTCAGTAAACAGAAATATTAAATGGTCCTGAGGGAGAAAGTGTATAATAAGCTCAGTGTGTCCCTGAGATGCTGTAAAGATGGGGAAAACTTCCATGTGTCTGGCAGTATTCCAACTGCTAATGTATCCCCTGATATCCAGCAAAAATAATAAAACATTGAAAATAAATATTTTGAAACACTTATGTCAATCACCCTAATATAGAGACACGAACACAACAATTAATCCAATTATTTACAAAAGGAAACATACCCAGAAGAATGCAAGGTTTGGGGAATTTTTCATGAGACCACAAATAATTGTCTTTCATGTGGCTGCTCCTTATTTATTTGGAAAGTTTGGTTTTTTATGATTCAACAGTGGATAAGGTAGTTCTTTTTCTCATGTGTTTCTTTTCTTAAGCTTTGGATACACACAATAATTATGCATTATTTCACCATACAGTGGATGTTTGAATCCAGGTAAATATCCAGCAATGATCACATGGGGGTAACTGCCATATGTATCACCTTAAATGTATATCTTGTCTTTTGTAGGAAACATTTTAAAAAACCCTTTCCACAAATACACAATTAATTATTTTTTATTTTGAAGAGGATAAAATCAAATGAGACAAAACAGAATAGAATCAATCAAAGCAAAAGAATGAACATGGTGCATGATTAAAAACTTAAAAACTTAAAAACAAAATACAGGGGAAACCAAGCAATCAACTTTCTGCCCTGCTAAGTAGCTGTGGCCTGGCAAGCTTCAGCCAGCTCAGGGCGAGAACAATCAGTGTCTCCTGAGATCCAAGCCATGTTGGAACTTAGTGTGCTGGGAAACCAAGTAGCCAGCTCACAGCCCTGGTAAGCAACCAGCACATGCACTGAGAATCAAACATCCCACCCTCACCTGACCCTGTTAGCAACTGGGAGAGTGATCTGAGCATCGCTTGTGAGGTTGACCATATGCATATACAGCAAATGAAGGAGGATTTTCTTCTAGCAGTTCTTTGAAGGTAAATATGATTATCACTATTTTGCTTTGTTCTGAATAATGGTATTTCTCTATTCAATATTCTGTTTTGATAAGTTCTATAATGTTCTTTACTTCCTTTGATTTTGCTATACCTGATTGAAAGAATAACTATTGTGAAGGTAATGAGATGTACTATGGTACTTATAATTGCTAACCCAGTAACCGGCTGTGATGTTCTGTACCAATTTCACTGCTTTTTTTCTTTTGGATTTGTTCCATCTTATTCTATTATATTTTACTACCTTCAAAATAAAAATAAAATAGAATAAAACTAAAAACAAAGAGATCAATAATGCCTACCATAATGCCTCTTCAAAAAAATTGCCCATATCAACAGCCATAATAAAATTGAACAATACAGTACAGAACCAAACAATAAACACAACACATTGGACACATTATAGGACATCAAAAGAATGGAAATCACAGTGAATCTTATTGTCTTCAGAGTAGCTGCCTATACCCTCAGACTTGATACTATCAAAAAAAAAAAAACCAGAATAGAATAAAATCAGTCAAAACAAGACATTAAGGGCCAGGAATTTAGCTCAGCAACATAAGTTCCTGCTTTGCAAGTGCAAAGTTGTAAGTTCGATCCCCGGAACTTCCCCCAAACAAACAAGCAAACAAACCAAAAAACAAGACAGTGAATGCAATACAGGGCTTTAAATGAAGTTAAAGAGAAATAAAAAATGGTTGTCATAGTATATCCTGCTATCTGTGGAATAGCTGTCTATGTCCCCAAATCTAGTACAAGTAGACAAACTGGAACAGAACAAAACCAAACTAAACAGAGTGATGAAAACAATAATAATCAAAACAGAAACCTATAAAATGAGAAGGCAACCAAATATGATGCGACCCCAAACTTCCACCTCACCAAAGGCAAACCTCGGGGGTGATGTGGTGAAATAGTCTGAAAGCCACTCACCTGGGCTCTCTGAAGAGATAACAGTGGAAGTAACAAAGCAGATGAACAAGGCTGTAGGAAAAAATCATCAGAAATCATAGTTCAGATAACCACAAAGATGGTGGCCATAATGAAAGACATAAGCAGATACAGCTACAAAATACAGGAGCTTAGGAAAATAATGGAAACCATGAACACCCAATATAGTAAATATATGAAATACATGAAAAAGATTCAAACAGATGTCCAAGTGAGCACAATTTGCATTGAAAGTGTATGCGGTGGCATGAGCTAATCTAAGAACAAAATCTCAGATATAGACAACAAGACTGAGATTAGTGATCACGGAAGAAGGGATTTCTTCAAAGTAGCTAGGGACCATGAAAAGTATTATCATGCCTACCTGAAAACTAAGGCTTAATATAATTTTATTTTGGAAGATATCTGATATCAAATTTCTCTTCCTTGTGATTTTCATTTCTTAGTGTAGTGCTTTCTGGATTTCTCTTCCTGATGATGTTAACATTAACAAAGAAGGCACCACAATCCCAATATCAAGTTATACTACAAAGCTACAGTGATAAAAACAGCGTGTTACTGCACCAAAACAAGAATGCAGATTAATGAAATGGAAGGGAGACTGCATTTAAAAAAACCTTGGTGCAACTGCTCAATGGGAAATTTTGTAATTTATCAGTCTTTCATGCCTTTACCTGGTAGCCTAAGCAGTTACATTGAGGATAACAATATACAATATAAAAACCATTGCTAAACTCTTAATATCTTGTTTTGAAATCCTATTTTGCCATTTTTTCTTTTGTTATTGTTATTGTCATTCTGCCTTTGCTGGCATTTTTTAATTGTTTGTGTTTTGATCCCTGGGTTTTTTTTCTTTTAAAAATAAAAAAAATAAGTTTAAAAAGCCAGGAACATTCAGGCATCTGATCTTAGCAAAGAGGCCTAAACACAGGGAAAAAGTACTGGAAAAGCTGGCTGTTTTCAGGCAGATGATTGCAGTGAGGCCCATATCTGGTACAAACTAAACTCAAATAGATCTAAGTTCTAAATATTAACACAGAAACATTTAAGCTACTGGAAGATAAAATAGATAAAAGTATTGCAGACATAGGAAGAGGTAACAACTTTTTGAACAAAACCCAAATTGTACCAGAAATGACACCAACAATCAGAAAATGGAAATCAGTATCAAATTAAAAAGATTCTGAACAGCAAAACAACCAACCAACAGAGTGATGTGACAATTGACAGAACAGGAAAAATATTTTGCCAGCCGTACCTCAGACAGAGGACTAATAACTGGGATATAGAAAGACCTCAAAAAAGAAAACCCTCAAAATAAAAGACTCAGTTAATACAATGAATAAATGAAATGCACAACCACTTCTCAGAACAGGTACAAATGAGTAATAAATACATGAAAATAAAGACTTCAATGTGATTGCCCAGTGAAGAAATGCAAGTCAAAACAACACTGAGGTTCTGCCTTACTCCAGGGAAATGGTTCCCATGTAGAAATTGAATAATAACAAATGGTGGAAAGGCTTCAGGGAAAAAGGAATCTTCCTATATTGTTAGTGAAAATGTAAACTAGTGTGACCACTGTGGAAATCAGGATGGAGAGGCCTAAAACAACTAAAATCAAAAATTCTACTCAGGTCTGCTATTCCCTTTGTAGAGATCTTAAAGACATCATATTTCAGTGATATATCTTTGTTCATATTTATAGTAGCATGATTCATAATTTCCAAATTTTTACAGTAGTCCATGTGTCCATTAGCAGATTAACAGATAAGGAAAGCATGATATTTACCACAGTGGAAAGCTACTCTACCATAAAGAAAAATGAAATTCAGTCATTTGAAGAAAAATTGATTTTGAGACCATAATATTCAGTGAAATAAGTAATACAGAAAAAAGTATAAATATTGGATTTTTTCCCTTATCCAAAAAAGTCAAAATATAAATAAGGAGCAAATCAAAAGAAGAAAAGTAAGAAAAAGGGCATAGATCTTCAAAGGAAAAGGAGCCAAAGGATGAAGTGAAGGAGAAGGGTGAGAAAAAAGGGGATAAAAAAAGAATTAGGATGAGTGATGTATATGTAACAACAATAGCACAAGGAATGGAAAGGTTATGTACAGAAAAATTCACTAATAAAAAAATTGAAAGACATTAATACCTTAATGAAGAAAAAAAGAAATCAAATCTGATGGCCAGAGGTAAAACACCCTAGTATGTTAGGTTACCTTCATCAGGAAGATGAGACAAGGAAGTGGTTCATGAAGGAATGATAAACACACATGAAAAACTGTTGTCTCAAATTTTTTTCTGGGATAAAAGTACATAAAGAATCTTAGTTTTCAAGTAGTTTTACACATAGTTATAAAATTTAAGATCAGTAAAAACAAAAGAAATGCTTCTTAGTATAGTATATGTAATTTATGAGAAAATGTTCTTACTTAGGAGTTATAGCTTAAAAAACTATGTACCATACATAAGGCAAAAGAAAATTTCCAAGTATTTCCAATCCACACATGTCAATGACTTTGGGAATGTTGCAGAATGATAAGATGAAGAACATTTGATACAGTAGAATGCAACAAAAACAAAATCAAGCATATTGAGAAAATTAACTGCATAGAGAAACTAAAAATGAGAGAAATGTAAACCTCAGGCTCAAAATATAAGAACTGAGTCCTGTTTTCCCAATCTGATTAAAGAAATCAAAGTTCAGATGCTGAGGTGTCCAGCTTTACAATTATGGGCATTTTTTTCGATTGTCGCTTTTATAGTTCTCCCTCAAGGAGCCTTTTCATAGGACGCTGCTTCACACCCTTACTCCTGACATTGTGCAGGAAGGAGCTCAACTCTGGAGTGAGTGTGAATTTTGGGTAATGGCAGGAGTGAGACTCACACATCAGCTTGTGCAATAAAATAAACACTCAGCTGAGTGGTGGCGCACACAGATGGGAAATGCTCCACTTGCCCTAGGAGGAGATATGGCACCTATGGAAGAGACTGTCTTGAAGTAAATAATTCCAGCAAGAGGAAAACAAGCAGATAGCATCGTTAAATAAATCACCACCTCATTACAGAGGATGTGAGGACAGACAGATGGATCACCTGGCTAAACTCACAGAAAAATGTGGGATTTCCAAATAAGTACAGAAGAGCTGCCCAGGGAGACCCATTTCATTCTTCAGACCTCCAGACAAATGAGAAATAAATGCATTTGAAGCAATTTAATGCCAATTTGTGATAGCATCATCAGGAATCAAATCATGTGCAGTCACTTACCAATGAAAGTTTATTTGAAAGAACTGAATATTAGGTTTTCAAGCTGTTCCTTTAGCCCTGGTTGTGCAATGGGGTTTTGTGCTGACAGGCACTGTGCAAAGTTTCCCGCTACACAGAATTTCCTGTTGAGTAAATATGCATGAGCTTCTCATCTTAAGGCCTTGACAGTGAACTAGGAAATAGAATCCATTGTTAACATTGACAATATCCACTCTACTTTAAACTTTTACCTAAATTTCTACATTCTTTCCCATTTGTTTTCATTCACGATGTTTTAATTTCTATTCTCTTTCAAGTGTTCTCTCCCTATAAATGGTAGAATTAAACAGGATTCTGTAGATATATGTGGGGAGGTGTGTCTATTTGAGCAAAAGAAGTATTACAGACACACACAGGTGTTTGTGTAAACTCTAATTACTGTGTACATTTTCTTTAGGCTCAGCAAAACAGTCTCATATATTCCATTTATTCCTGGCAATGCCTAAAATTTATGTATTTTCCCACACCCACCTTCAGAAAAAAACTTAGCTGAGGCTCCGGGGTGTAAGCAAAAAAAGGAAAAGCTACCATTTTTAAGAAAAAGCAGCTAAAGCTGAGTGGAAAATTTCTAGCAGTTAACCTTATGTCCTAAAGTATTGTGGATGAGGCAAAGCTCATGCATCTAGGAGGTCCCTAAGCAAACAGGACCTTAGACAGAGACAGGTGAGAAATGTAGGCATGAGGAGGAAAGGGAAAGGAAAAGCAGAGAACATTCCATTTGCATGAAAAATAGCTAAGGTTAATTGGAAACAGGGAGCAAGATGGCACACAACTTCTGAATAGGAACATCAGATTCTGAGAAAGTCTAAGAGAAAAAAAAGACACCCAGACATTCTGAGGAAATCTCATCACACACTGGAAGGAGGATCAGGGAAGCAGATTGTAAAGAGACAAAGAAAACTCAGGCTGCATCTGTGACGGTTGTTCACCCACAATGCCAGTAAGGAAGTAGGGGAGGGGACCTGCTGAACAGCCTGGTAAGACTGATTTCAGAGCCACACTTACACTGCAGTCTATGCTGTGTGTTTATTCCTTGCTGGATCTGTGAACACCATTCCCATGGCACATGAATGCTTTTTAAAGGAATTATTAATGGAATTAAATGAACATATAAAAATTACATTCAGTTGTGGCAGACCATCTGAGGATGCAAAATCTGAACACATCATGTAATTTTTTAATCAGAGTAAGTGTATCTATCTCCTCACATGCATGATATTCCTTCGTGGTGAAAAAAGTCTTTCTTATAGATTTTGAAAAAGTGGACAGCATGGTATCACTGCCTGTAGTTGTATTACAAGCAATAACAGATTATTAAGAATATATTCTCCTCACTGCCATTTAGTACCCAGTGATGTCCTTTCCTCCATCACCCATCCTCTGTGCTATCCTCCAGTAAATGCCCTTCTGATCTCTGCTTCCATGAGATCAACTTGTGCTGATTCTGTGTGGGTGAAGGTTAGACAGCACCGTTCTTCTGTGCCTGGCCCACTTCCTTTAAAACAATGATCTCTCTCTCAGTCCATAGGGTGGAACAAGCACATCAAGTCTTTAACTATTGAATGAAAAATTCATTAAACTTTATTGAACACTTTCTCAGATGGGGAAATAATCAAACCACATCATGTGTTTGTTTCCATATGACCCTTTAGTTCAACACATTGAATTCCTTAAATCTCTGTACATTGTTGTATGTCACTATTCTTGAATAAGTTAGTTAAAATTTTTAAAATTGAGTGGTGTAGGACACAGGGGCACATAAGGCCAGTTACATTTAACAAAGGCACAGCTATTCTTCTCTGAGTTAGAAAACAAATATAGTTGTAGGAATAGTGTAATTAAAATAATGTGAGTAACATTAATCCATTCCTGTTTGGCATGACCCATAAAGTTAATCTCAGTGTAGAAATGGAGTAAACTGAGTGAGCCAGCAGAAGCTACATGGACCAAGAGGAGAACCAAGAAGTTAACCCACCCATCCTGTGAACCAGCTGATAAGATAGTATGAAAGAGGCTTGGCTCCCTCCCATAGACAGGCAACTGGCTGACTCAGAGGATCACAGGCTGGGATGGTAGCAACCAAAGTACAGAAGCAACTTAGTGCTTGTGTTGTTAGGCTGACTTTGGAGGCCTAGAGACAGTAGTTTGAACATCTAATAAGAGGATGAAAGTATACAACATAGCAGCTATGTGAGATTTCCTTCTGTCTCGTTTCTGAAATCTAATATTATTGTCACTGTCGGTTTCATTCTGTTTTATTGTTTTGTCTATTTCCTTTTAAAAAGAGAGAAAAATGAGAGAGAGTAAACTGCCCATAAATCATTTCCAGACCAGGAATGCTAGATTTGTCTGCAATGTCATGACAGACCTTAGAAACACATTAGAAATTCATAGCTGAATTCAGATTTATAAGTCTTCTGGCAGTGCCCACAAAAACCCCCAATTGTGTGCTTGCATTTGGTGACAATGGTATCATGTCAAATCATTTGATTTTAGCATAGCTTCATATACAGCAATATCTAAGTGAGAAAATAATCAAAAGAAAAATGAACTGATTGTAACTAATATAATGTTTGGAGCCCCATCCCTTTCCCTGATGCTGTCTGAGATGCAGAGTTTGCTGAACTGATGCCACCACCTGCTGCAGTCAGTCCTGGGCCCAAGCTCCTGCTTCTGACCCACCAGATGCTTCCCTCTGTTTTGCACTTCGTGAAGCCACTGGTTGTGTTCATCCTTGGTGGTCCCAGCACAAGCAAGGGCATTCATCATGGAGAAATCTGGCTACACACCTTTCTGCAGGAGAAATTCTTTGTTATGAAAGGAAGAACCCAGAGTCAGAGTATGGTGACCTCATTAACAAGCATATGGAGGAAGGAAAGATTGTACCAGCACAGGTAACTCTCAGCTTATTAAAGAGGGAAATGGGGCACACAATGCCTGCCAATGCCCAGGAGAATCAATTCTTGATTGATGGTTTCCAAGAAGTCAAGACAACCATCCAGGCTGGAACAAGACCATGCATGAGAAAGCAGATGTATCTTTTGTTCTGTTTTCTGACTGTAATAATGAGATTTGCACTGAATGCTATCTTGAAAGGGGAAAAATTAGGGGCAGAAGTGATGACATCAGAGAGTTTGAAAAAGAGGATTCAGAGTGATCTTCAGTCTACCAAGCCAGTTACTGACTTATATGAAGAAATGGGGAAAGTCAAGAAAACAGATGCATCCAGAAATGTGTTGATGAAGTGTTTGATGAAGTAAGGAAGATGTTTGGTAAAGAAGGCTAACTCTGGACCTGAAAATATTCTAGAAATCATGCTAGAACAATGCTTTGATCATGGCTATCCAACCACTTTTAAGGTAGTTTTAACATTTCAAAATTATATCTCAATGAATGGCTAGAAAATACAGAGCAAGATATTAAATTTTTTATTTTAATTTTTTTTTGGTCACAGGAGTAGACAATGAATTCAGGTTTAACTTTGTCTTCGTTATAATGATGCTCACAAAACAAAGGTATCAGCTAGTTCTTCATTTTTATTAAAAAGATTATCCATTTCATATTTTGTGTTTTTGGTGAGCAACATTTTTTTAGTAGGCATATAATATCTCTGTAGTAGTTACAGCAAAAGAGCTGGTCATGGTGGCCACACATGAAATCCCAATACTTGGGAGGCTGATGCAGTAGGCTTGCTGTGAATTCAAGGCCAGCCTAAACTACATAGTGAGACCTTGTCTCAAAGAACAAATTGTATAATTATATTTTGGGATTAGGTATTCCACTTCTGTTTCTTACAGGTTCAAATTCATTTTTTAAATTTTTTTTATTTTTTAAGAGAATAAAACAAAACAGGACAGAACATTGCAGATCAGAACAGAACAATGCAAGCAACACAGCACCTCACAACAAGACAATCAGATATCAACAGTAGCTACCATAATATTTCTTTCTTTGAAATTGTTGAGCATTGCTTCACACACAATAATATCATACATAACAAAATAGAATAAAAGCATTCAAGAGAATGAAACGATTACATAGCATTCTAAACCAAATAACAGAGAATGAACAATGGTTACTATAATCTCATTTTCCATAAAAAGTTTGTTTATACTATCATACATATTAAAATTCAATATGACACAACATAATAGAATCAGCGTAATAGAAGAACAAAAGCACTGGTAGGACTTCAAAGCAAGATGATATTAAATCCGCACTAGCTGCCATAATGTCTTATTTTCTTCAAACTAGTTGTTCATACCATCACACATAATAAGGTCAAATAAAACAAAATAAAACCATTTCAACCAATGAATGAAAACATTACAAGTCTTCAAAGCAATATAATGGGGATCTATTATTACCATAAAATCTTATGTACTCTTACCTTTTCTTACACTAGGGAGACTATGTGGTATTTATAACTGAGTTTGATTTATTTCACTTATGAGTATGGTCTAAAATTACATCCATTTATTTATGAATATCTCAGTGTGATCATTCTTTATAGCTGAGTAGTATTCTATTGTATAAAAGTACAACAATTTTTTTTATTCATTCCTCAGTTGATGGGCACTTAGGTGGTTTCCAAGATCTGGCTATTACAAATTGTGCTGCTATAAACATGGGTGTGCATATATCACTGTGGTAAGATATGTTCAGTTCTTCTGGGAATATGCCTAGCAGTGGAATAGTTGGATCAAATAGGATTTCCAATCCCAGCTTTCTGAGGAACCTCCAGACTGAACTCCACAGTGGTTTCACCAGTCTGCACTCCCACAAACAGTGCAGAAGAGTTCCTTTTCCCCCACAGCCTCTCCAGCATTTGTTGTTGGTAGTTTTTTGATCCTGGCCATGTTTTCTGGAGTGAGATGGAATCTCAGTGTGGTTTTAATGTGCATTTCTCTAATGACCAATGATGATGAACATTTTTTCATGTATTTATTTGCCATTTGTATTTCTTCATCTGAGAACTGTGAGTTCATCTCAGATGCCCATTTTTGGATTGGGTCTTTGAATTTTGGGGGTCTGACTTTTTAAATTCTTTATAAATTCTAGACAGAAGTCCTTTGTCTGAGGGACAGTTTCCTAAGATTTTTTCCCAGTTTGTGGGTTTTCTTTTCACTATGCTGGAGATTGCTTTCAACATGCAGAAACCCTTTAATAAGATGTTATCCCAGTTATTGATTCTGTGAAGTATTTCCCATGCAGTTTGGTTCTTGTTCATAAATTCTCTACCTACCCCTATGTCTTCAAGATTTTTACCAACTTTGTCTTCCAACAGATATAGTATTTCTGTTTTAATATTTAGATCTTTGATCCATTTGGATTTTAGTTTAGTACATGGTGCTAGGCATGGGTATAGTTTTAGTTTTTGGCATATGGATAGCCAGTTTTTCCAGCACCATTTATTAAAGAGGCTATCATTCTTCCAGGGAACATGTTTGGCCTCTTTATGAAAGATGAAGTGGCTGAATGTGTTTATGTTTGTAGTTGTAGTTTTATATTCTAACCTATTCCATTTATCTTTAGGTCTATTTTTATTCCACTACCATACTGTTACAGTATGCTTTGTACTACAACTTCAAGTCAGGATTGTGAAACCCCCTGCCTCGCCTTTGTTGATCAGAATTGCATTTGCTATTTTAGGTCTCTTCTGGTTTCAGATGACTTCTGGGAGTGATTTCTATAGATCTCTTTTGGGAGAATCTCCATTTTCAGAATATTTATTCTTCCTATCAGTTAACAAAGGATGTCTTTCCATTTTCTGAGGTCCTCTTCAATTTCTTTTTCAGGGTATTATACTTTTCCATATATAACTCTTTTACTTCTTTTGTTAGATTAATTGCTAAGTATTTCAGTTTTTTGATGCCACTGTGAAGGGTGTCGCTTCTCCTATTTCTCTCTTGGTGAATTTGCTTTTAGTGTATAGGAGTGCTATTGATTTTTGAGTATTGACTTTGTATCCAGCTACACTGCTGAATCCACTTATATATAGGAGTCTTTCGATGGAGTTTTGGAAGTCTTCTATGTAGAGTATCACATTGTCTGCAAATAATGATACTTCAACTTCCTCTTTTCCTATCTTTACTCCTTTTATTTCTGTTTCTTGTCTAATTGCTCTAGCTAGTATTTCCAATACTATGTTGAATAGTAGCAGTGATAAGGACATCCTTGTCTTGTGCCTGATTTTAAAGTAAAAGCTTTCAGTTTTGGACCATTTGCTATGATGCTGGCTGTTGGTTTGTCATAGATGGCCTTTATCATACTGAGGTAGAAACAATCTATTCCAATTCCCTGTAAGGTTCTTATCATGAATGGGTGTTAGATCTTATCAAAAGCTTTTTCTCATCTATAAAAATGATCATGTGATTCTTACATTTGGCTCTACTGATATGGTGAAATACATTTAATGATTTATGTATGTTGAACCATCCCTGCATGCCTGGGATGAATCTCACTTGGTCATGGTGTATAATTTTCTTCATGATTTACTGCATCCTGTTTGCCAATATTTTATTGAGAATTTTGGCATCTATGCTCATTAGTGAGATTGGCCTATAGTTCTTTTTTAGTTGGGTATTTCTCAGGTTTTGGTACTAGAGTAATATATGCTTCCAGGAATGACTTAAGGGAGAATTGCTTCCCTTTTGACTTCATTGAAGAGTTTGAGGAGTGTCAGCTTTAAGTCTTCTTTGTATTTCTTGTAGAATTCCTCAGTGAATCCATCTGGGCCTGGACTTTTCTTTGGTGGTAAGGACTTAATTACATTTTCGATTTCATAAATAGAAATTGGGTTATTCAGCAGTTTTACATCTTCTTGATCCAGCTTTGTTGGTTCATATGTTTCTAGGAATCTGTCCATTTCTTCTGTGTTATGAAACCTATGAGAGAAGAGGTTTTTGAAATAGGTGTTGATTATCTTCTGTATTTCCCCAGAGTTGGTAATGATTTCACCTTTTTCATTCTGTATTGCATGAATTTGTGTCTTTTTTTCCCTTTTTTAATTAGTTTGGCAGGGGGCTTATCTATTTTATTTGTTTTTTCAAAGAACCAACTCTTTGATTCATTGATTCTTTGTATTGTTTTCTTAGTCTCTATTGCATTGTTTTCTGCTCTGATCCTTATAATTTCCTCCCTTCTTTTGGCTTTGGGCTTGGCTTGCTCTTCTTTTTCTAAATGTTTGAGATATAGTATCAAGTGTTTTTTGTGTTCATCCTATTTTCCTAATGTTGGAGCTCATTGAAATAAATTTTGAGTTCATTCTATATCCCAGCTATTAGTCCTCAGTCTGAGGAAAGGGGGCAAAATGTTTTTCCCATTCTGTCAATTGTCACATCACTTGGTTGGTGGTTTTGCTGTTAAGAATATTTTTAATTTGATACAGGTTTCACAGTGAGGTGATGGGTAATCCCAGAAAGCCTGCACCTTTAGTTCTGCTGAAGTTCAGGCTGGTTTCTGGCTGTGAGGCTGCATACACGTTGCTCAGCCTACAGCAGACCATGAGTATCTTGCTGGCTTAAACTCAGCACCCTGGTGGTTTGAATTGGCTCTCTGAGCTCCCACTGACCTGAACTCAGCTGCCTAACCCACAGCTGCTCTGGGTTCTGAGCTCAGCTGCCCCTCCCAAAGGTGGCTGACAGTCAGTCACCCTCCCCTGGGGATGTCTGGGCTCAGCTCACCTGGCACTGTGATCCCCCACCTCTGCTCCTCCATCCCACTGCTGTATCTCTCCCCACAGGACTTTGAGGTTGTCAGTGTTCCCTAAAATATTCTTAAATTGTTTAGATATGGGGAAAACTGCATTTGAAAACCAAGACTCTGTTTTGTTTTTGATATTTGACAGGGTCACTCTATGTAGTTCAGTCTGGCCTTGAATTTATCATGTAGCCCAGTCTGACCTTGAGCTCCAAGAATTCTCCTTCTTTAGACCCCCTCACCCCGAGTGCTGAGGTCACAGGCCTGTATCATGATGCCTATCTGAAAATTAAGGCTTAATATAGTTTTGTTTTGTTTCCAAAAGATATCTGATAACACATTTTCCACTCGTGTGATTGTCATTTCCTCATGTATTTTTTCCTTGATTTCTCTTCCTGATGATGGTGAGCTTAACATGCCAGGGTGTTTTATATCTGCTTAGTGTGTTTGATCATTATCATAGGTTTCTGTTTCTACTTCAGTCAGTGTTTAAACTGCTGGCCATAGTGATGAGCAAAACAGATTCCCAGAATTACCTTGGAATCCAATTTTCCCACATAGAGATGTTTCTGCTCTGTACACCATTTGTGAGATGTGAACAATAGATAAATGTAGAATAGATCAATGATTTTAGGTGGAAAGCATGGGATAGGAAATAGATGGATGTACCTGAAAAAAGGAGACAGCCAAACTGCATGCATTGTTGGTAATACTGTGTATTTTATTTTGTTTTATTTTTGATTCATGTGTATTAATTATATATATATATATTAATAGACATCAGTGAGATATTTCCACACATCCAGACATCACGCACTAATCATATCCAGCCTTCATTTAGCCATCTGATCTCTTCTAAGATTCTATAAATGCTATTAAAAATTCAGCCCTCCTTCATTAATATCCATTTGCAGTACCCAGTGGCTGCACCCATATGAGTAGTTGGTAAAAGTTCAACATGTGAGAGAAAACAGGTGCTGCAGGTCTTTTGTATTTGGCTTATTTCACAAAACATAATGTTCTCAAGTTCCATGCATGTTGTCCAAAATGACAGGATATCATTCTTTGGCTTGAATAGTACCTCATAGTGTTGATATTCCAAATTTTCTTTGTCATTTCATACATTTATGGGCACCTAGGCTTCTCTCTTTGTTATTTTGATATTATTCCAGTAAATACTGGCATGCAGAGATCCCTTTGATCTACTGGTTTTATTTCCATGTCATCAGTGTTACTATCTTTTTTAAAAAATTTTATTTAAAGAGGAGGGGAAGCAAAACAGAAAAAATGGTAGAAACAATACAGAATTTCAAAAAAAATTAACAGTAAGAAATCACTATTTGCTACATTACATATTGTCTTCTTGGATATAGTTGTTCAAGTTACAAAACTAAAGCATACAAAGTGGACATTCAAACAGTGAGGCTGCAAACAATTCTGTTCACTGATCCAACAAAAACTTAGTAAAATGGTTATCAATCCTACACACTTAAGTATATATACAGTTATCTCTTTTAGAGCACTTTGTGTTCCTCCTCTTGCTTTTTTAAAAATTTTTTTGATTTAAAGAAAAAATTTTGAAACAGAAAGAGGATATAAACAATACAAAATCTCAAAAGCAAGCAAAAACAAAAAATATTAACCAGTAAAAACTCACTAGTTGATAATTACATAATTTCCTGCTAGATGCAGTTGTTCAAGTTACAAAAGTAAAGTCCACAAAGTGGACATTCAAACAGTGAGACTGCAGTCAGTTTTGCTCATCCATCCAACTGAAATTTTAGCAACATGGTTATTAACTCCACACGCTCAAACATACATGCAGTTATATCCTTTAGAATACTCTCTTGTCCTTTTTTTCTTTACAATAACTATAATCCATTCTCGTAAACTACTTAGAAGTTCTACACATGTACAAGTCTCTACACATATACCTAGCCTTTCTGTATTAGAGGGAGAAACAAATCAAAACAAGTCAGCAATACAAATTCCTAGAGAAACATGAAATGAAAAGAACATACAAAAACACAACACTAGGTGATCTATGGTAGTCACTATGATGTCTCTTGTTATTTTAAATAAAATTGTCTGTATCATCAAATATAATATAAACTTAGCATTGCTTTACACTATTAATAAAATCTAAACATTGGAGACATTATAGAACTTCAAAGGCAGTTAACAATCAAACCAGAATGGGTATCGTATTGAATCCTGTCATCTTTAGAGTAGTTGCCCCTACTCTCAGACTCGACACTCTCAAGCATACCAGATTCAAATAAAATCAGTCAAGATAAAACAGTGATATAACCAATTTTCTCTGTCTTATCTCTGACATACTATTTTTCTGTTGTTATTTATTTACTTTTCTCCTTCATTCCACTGTCTGCCCCTTTCTTTGAGGCCTTTCTGCCATTATTCCTGGAACCCTGGTGAATTTCTTCTCTCTCTCTAGAATGTCCTTCAGTATTCTTTGCAGAGTTGGATTGGTGGTCACAAACTCCCCCAGTTCCTCTTTGTCATGGAAATATCTTGTCTCTCCATTAATTTTGAGAGACTGTTTTGCAGGGTACATCATTCTGGGTTGGAGGTTATTTTCTTTCAGGGCTTGGAATATTTCACTCCAAGCTCTTCTTAATTTGATGGTTTGCATTGAGAAGTCTGCTGTGATTTTGATGAGTTTACCTTTATAGGTAATCTGTTTCTTTTCTCTGATCACTTTTAATATTCTGTTCTTGTGATGGATTTCTGGGATCCTGATTATTATATGACTGGGTGTAGGTCTGTTTGGGTTGTAGCTGGCTGGAGTTCTATATGCATCATTTATCTGAACTTCACTTCCGTTACCTATGTTTGGGAAGTTTCCCATAATTATTTCTGTGAACAGACTTTTTATTTCATTTGTATTTGTTGCTGCATCTTCATTCACATATTTTATTCTTAGGTTATAAATCCTCTTGTCACCTTCTAGCCTTTGTATCATTGCTTTCTGGTTCCTTGTTATTTTTAACAGATCCTTCCTCTCATGATCATACTTTGCAAATCTATCTTCAAGTTTTGAAAGTTTGTCTTTAGTTTCTGTTAAAAGGTTTTGCCAGGTTTCAATGGAGTTTTTAATTTCCTGATATTCTCTTTGGATCTGTTTCATATATTCTAGATTTTGTTTATATTCTTCATCAAAGGTGTCTCTCCTTTCTCTGGGTTCCTCTATTCTTTCATTTGTGCCTAATTGAGGATTAGGCAGGACTTCTTTTAATAATCTTTTTATATCTTGCTTCACCTAAGTTAGAATTTCAGTTTTAAATTTGATAATGAGATCACGGATATATTTCTTTATTTCCAATGAGGCTGTCTCTGACATTACAGGTTTGCTGCTCTCAACCTCCTCTGCATTTAGCTCTGTTGGACTCACTTTCCCTGGTTCCACAATTGGGGACCTTTTGCTTTTTCTCTGTCTTGTCATGTTTTTGGCCCCCTTCAGACAGGTGGTAGTGGAGGTCTCTGGGCCTTTCATATTGCTTACAGTTGTTCTGCAGCACACTTGCTAGGGAAGTACCACCCCCCAGTCCACTGCAGATCTGCAAGTTGCACGTTGAGAGCTTGCTCCTTCCCCTCTGCCTGTTAACCAGTTTATGCTTCAATCAGTTTGTGTGTTCCCTTGGGATGCCACTGGCCCAGAAAAGACTCATCCCTGTCTATTGGGTTTCAACCAGGGGCGAGGTCCTGCCCAAGCAGATCCCACCAATCTGTTTTGGACTAGGAGTCATCAGCAGAAGCTGCCTCAGGTTTTCATTCAAGCCAGCCCAGCCCAACTCCAAAATGTTGCCCAGCCAGTCCTCCCGGTTTGGGGATTCCAGTTCCCAACACTCACCAAAGTTCATGCAGCTCAACTGGCTGCATTCAGCGCCTCCTCCAGCTGAGGGTCTGGAGCTCTCCAACCCCACTCTTGGCAGGGCCGTGATCTCAGTTTGATTGTCAGTCACCTGACTCTAAGACGTTCTGGTACAGCAATTGGGGCTTGCCCAGCTCCAGCACTCTGTCTATGCTTCCATTTCTTCTTTCTTTTTTCTTTTTTTTTCTTTTTCCCCAGTTTCTTCCTGGGCCATGAGAATCCTCTCCTTTTGTCTGGCTTTCTCCATGTTCCCAGATTCCAGCATCTGAGTTGTTTTTATTTTTATTTTTTTCCTCATAGAGAATCTCTTGTGCCACCACTCAGTTGGCCATCTTGCAATCTCCCATTACTACCTTTAGTAAGAATTTTTTTAAAAATTGAATGCTGCCTGTTTCATAGTGTACTCTGAAATGTTCCTATTTGGAAATACAGCCTTGAGAATTGATAGAAAGAGCTACACTCTGAGCTGATTTAAATGAAACCAAATAAAAACTTCTCTTTTTTTCATTTGATTTGATTTTCACTGGGTCCTATCCAATTGTTTAATTCTTTTCCTCATACACAGCATTGTTTTCTCAGAATTCCTAACTGTTTCTTAATACTGCTGTGAAGTCACAGGTACAGTAAGGAAGCTCAGACTCATCACTGTGCAAATCAGGTCACACTCATGGGCCTGGTGTTAAGTTCTATGAGAATAACAGTTAAAGCTCAAGAGAAGCATAAGCTTTGTGATATAAATTTCTGCTTCTGCTTCCTTCAAGAAAGAAATGTTCTGTGTCTGGGTGTTGGTAGTCTTAGGAGAGAAGATACCAAAGTAAGATTTATTAAGTTTCTCTTGATATTTTAATCTGTTTTTTGTATATCTTTGAAGTTGAGAATATTTTTATGTTTATATATCATCTGTATTTATTCCTTTAAATCATTGGTTCATATTTTAATCACTTTTCTTAAGTGTTTCATTGCTCTAATTGGCTTGGAATAATTTGTATGTCTATTTTACTATGCTTAAAGTAATTTTTATTCTATTATTATACAACTTCCCTCTCTCAAGGCTTGATGTTTCCTTCAGTTTTGCTTATTAACATTACTTTGAAATTATTGTTTTACCTGACTTTATTCCTTTGCTGTTTTTTATATTTCAAATCTTCTTTAAAGTGATTGTCTAAAATAATGGAAGTATATTCACATGGCATCATGAAAATAAATGAACAAAGTAACACAGTGTTGCCTTTGCACCTTGTTATATTGGGTAAGAAAGGGTGTAATCAAATAAATATATGAGAGAGAGATACAGAGAAGGAGACAGAGAGTGAGAGGGAGACAGAGACAGGGACAGAAACTGAAAAATGTGAAGAAATCAGTGATAAAATTAGAAAGTACATGTAAAATTGTGGTTCCCAGAGCCATGGGAAGCACTAGTGGAAGGGAGTAATTGATGGGGAAGTTTAGGGTGGATGCAGCTGTTAGGAGGTGCAGCTGGGTAGGAATCATGTCCTCTATTTTGGGATTATGGGGCTCTATAGCACTGTGGGAAAGCTGCCTGATAATAACTAATTGTGGTACAATAGATCCTGTGAAAATGAATCGGGATGAAGCATCTAAAAAGGGAAGGCAGTTTCCATTGCTCATCTAATATCATAATTTGAAACCCACATTGTTTTCATTGTTCTATTTAGTTTGGTTTTGTTCTGTTCCAGTTTGTCTACTTGTATTGGATTTGATGCCATGGACAGCTATTCCAAAGACAGTAGGATATACTACAGTAACCATTTTTGTTTTCCTATTAGCTTGATTTGTAGCCCTTTCCTGCTTTCACTGTCTTGTGTTGACTGAGTTTATTCAAATCTGTTTTGTTTGATAGTATCATCTGAGGATATAGGCAACTACTTTGAAGAAAATAATATTCACTGTAATACCCATTCTGGTTTGACTATTATCTTAATTTGAAGTCCTATAATGTGTCCAATGTTTTGTTTTTATTGTTTTTTCTGTACTGTTTTGTTCAATTTTATTATGCCTAATGATACGGGCAATTCTTTTAAAGATAACAAGAGGCATTATGGTAGCCATTGTTGATCTCCTTGTATTTTGTTTTTAAGTCCTATACCATTTTCATGTTTTTGCTTTGATTGAGTGTATTTTATTTTGTCTCATTTGGTTTTATTCTCTCAAAAAATAACTAATTGTGTATTTGTGAAAAGGATTTTCTAAATATTTCCCACAAAAGAGAAGGTGCACGTTTAAGGTGATACATATGGCAGTTACCCCCATATGATCACTGCTGGATATTTACCTGGATTCAAATATTCCATTGTATGGTGAAAAGATATATAATTATTGTGTGTATCCAACGCTTAGGAAAAGAACCTCATGGGACAAGAACTACTGTATCCACTTTCAAATCATGTAAAAACAAACTTCCCAAATAAATGAGGAGCAATCACGTGAAAGACAATTCACTTTGCAGTCTCACGAAAAATGCCAAAAACCTTGAGTTCTCCTTGGTATGTTTCATCTTGTAAATAATTGGATCAATTGCTGTATTCACACCTTTCTATTAGGGTGTTTGATGCATGTATTTCATTACTTTTGTCCTTTGTGCATATTTATTTTCACTATTGTATTATTTTTGCTGGATATCAGGGGATACAATAGGAGTTGGAATACTGCCAGAAACATGGAAGTTTTACCCATCTTTATAGTATCTCAGGGTGCCCTGAGCTTATTAGACACTTTCTCCCTCATGACCATTTAATATTTCTGTCTGTTTACTAAGCATATTTTTTATTGCTTTAAAACCTCAGCAGATAATGTTCATCATAATTTGAAACCCCAAGGAAGTATGTGATGGGAGATTGACAAAGTGAGGACCATTTCTGGGTACCATTTGTACATTTGGGGGAGTAATCTGACTTTGATAGCTCATTTTATATCTATTTCTGTATAATAGTGTAGCTGGAAATGAGAAGGGCTTGATGTTACACATTATGTCACAAGTGTACATGGGTTAGGTGTGTGCGTGTGTGTGCATGTGTATGTTTAGGGATGAAAACAGGTGTCAGAGACTGGATATCTGAGTGTAATATGTAGACACTTTGCAACATATGATTTGACTTAAGATCTTTCTTTTATTAAAAACCTCCTGAATTGTTGTTCATGAGTTCTCAGGATTTGATGACTATCTCCATTGTGGTGAGTTGGTACCATTATATTCCACCCCTTAATATTTTTACTTCTTCTTTACCATGCTCTTCCTCTTTTACCTGGCCCCTTCACATTTGCAGAAGATCTATCCCCCTGTTTCCTGCTCTATGGTGGTGTGAAAGTGACAGGCGACACTCCCACACAGTGATATGTTGTGATGCTGAGCACAGACGGTGAGCCACACTCCTGCTTGGCAGTGGGCTGTGTGCCTGAGCTGCTCAGGAGAGCAGGTGTATCACACACATGCCAGAATTATAAAACAAGGGCATTATCAGGATAAAACACCGCATATGTAAAAGAACATTGATAAGGATGGGGACATAGTTTAGGTACATAGCATCTGCCTGGCAAGCACGAGGTCCTGAGTTCTGTATCCTAAATACTGGAAAGGCCAGAAATCAAGATAACAGATATAAATAGAAAGAAATACGCTGTAATTCAAGGGAAATTTTTACAGTCAAATTTGTACAGTGCAAATGCAAAGACAATGATCAGAACCAGTCATTTAGTTTTGATATTTGAGTAGCAAAAGGCTTTCTTTCCTGAACATTTTCACTGATATGTGTTTTCTTTTTTTATAATTTTTTTATTTAAAGAGAAAAAACATGTAAGGGGTAGACATTATACAGAATTTCAAAAAAAAGATGAACAGTGAGAAATCACTAGCTGATAAATTATATATTTTCCTCTTAGAAATAGTTGTTCAAGTTACAAAATTAAAGCATACAAAGTAGATATTCAAACAGTGAGAATGTAAACAGCTATGTATGCATGAGTCTCTACATGTATTTTTATCCTTTCTGTATTAGAGGGAAAACAAAACATAGCAAGACAAAACAAAACAAAACAAATTCCTATAAAAACATGAAACCAAAGAGTTATATAAACACACAGTATAAGGTGATCTACAATGATTACTGTGTTGTTTCTTATTATCTTGAATAGAATTGTCTATATCATCAGGTATGATTGAATATAGCATTATAATTGAATATAGCAGCACATAATAACATTATCAGAAATAAAACACTGTAGACAGTATAAAACTTCTAAGGTGGGTAATAATCAAACCAGAGTAGATATTCTAGTGAATCTTGTCATCTTCAGTGTAGTTGCCTATACTCTAAGATTTGATAGTATCAATCATAACAGTTTTGAATAGAATCTATCAATACAAAAAAGCGATCTAACAAACCAGATTTCATTATGTTCAGTCATGGTAAAACAATGTAGGTTATACAGAGCTTTAGATTAAGTTAATAGGAAATTAAGGATGATTACCATACTATATCCTGTTATTTTCAGGATAACAGTGTTTGCTCTCAATTCTAGTACAGGTAGAATGACTGGAACAGAATATAATACATCTAAGCAGAGTAGTGTGAGTAATGTGGGTTTTAAATCCTGGTACACTATTAACAACATAGTGTATCAAGGCTATGTATGTTAGAGATTCTAGCCATCCTTCTTTGCCTCATTTCTGCTATGCAGTTTTTCTTCCTTTGTTTATCTACATTGCTCCTTCCTTCTACTGCCTGCCCCATTCATTGAGGCCTTTCTGACACTGTTCCTAAAATCCTGTTTTTTTTCTCTCTCTCTCTAGAATGTCCTTCAGTATTCTCTGTAGGGTTGGATTGGTGGTCACAAATTCCCACAGTTCCTCTTTGTCATGGAAACATCTTGTTTCTCCATTAATTTTTAGTGACAGATTTTCAGGGTACATCAATCTGGGCTGGGGGTTATTTTCTTTCAGGGCTTGGAATATTTCACTCTAAGCTCTTCTTGATCTGATGGTCTGTGTCAAGAAGTCTGCCATGATCTTGATGGGCTTACATTTAGAGGTAATCTGTTTCTTGTCTCTGATGGCTTTTAATATTTTGTTTTTATATTGAATTTCTGGTATTTTGATTATTATATGTCTGGGTGTAGCTCTGTTTTGATTGTAGGTGGTTGGAGTTCTGTATGCCTCACATAACTGAATATTATTTTCTTTTCCCATGCCTGGGAAGTTTTCCTTAATTATTTCCATGAATAGCCTTTGTAATTCACCTGTTTGTATTCCTGCTTCCTCATTAACATTTCTTATTCTTAAATTGTAGATTCTCTTGTCATCTTCTAGCCTTTGAATTGTTACTGCCTGTTTCCTTGTTATTTTTAAGAGATCTTCCCTTTCATGATCACATATTGCAAATTTCTCTTCAAGTTTTGATAGTCTATCTTCAGTTTTGTTTAAGGAGTTTTGCTAGCTTTCAATGGAGTTTTTAATATCCTGGTAATCTCTTTGAATCTGCTTCATATATTCTAGATTTCCTTTATATTCTTTATCGAATGTTTCTCTCCTTTTTTGTGTTCCTCCCTTCTTCCATCTGTATCTTCCTGAAAGATGCTTAGCATTTCTTTTATTACTCTACTCACATCATGCTTTACCTGATTTAATATTTCAGTTTTGAGCTCATCTACAAGGTCCCAATCATATCTCTTAATGTCCACTGAAGCCATTTCTGATGTTGCATGTTTGCTGCCTTCAGTTGCCCTTGTTTTTTCCTCTCCTGGATCAGTGCTCTCAGGGTTCTGGGCTTAGGGCTTCCTCTTGCCACTCTCTCCTGTCATGGTCCCAGCCTCCTCCACACAGGTGTACAGTGGAGGTCCCAGCCCCCTTTCCTGTTATCCACATTTCCTATGAAGCATGCTGGCAGGGGACCTCCACCCTCTCCTTCCTGCCATTGTCCCTGAGGTATAAGCAATGGCTGCATAACTGGCCCCTCCACACTGGGCCAGCCAAACTTCAGGGGCCTTCAACAGGTTAGTGTGTGGGTAGGTTCATTGGGTCCCAGCCAGGGGCTTGACCCAGTCCAAGCAAATCCCATGAATCTGCTCTGGGGAGGGAGCAACCAACAGAAGTCACTGTTGCTCCCAGTTCAGGGTCCTCCTGCCCAATTCCAAAATGTGGCCCATTTGGTCATGCCCTTCCCATTGGAGCGGTCTCATTCCCAGCACTGACTGTGGATTAATGAAGGTCCCTTTGCCAGCTCTGCTCTCCATTGGGCTCACCAACACCCAACTTCAGCACTGCTGTGGCTCCTGTGAGTGGCAGTGGAATGAGTTTGGATGGCTCTGCCAGTGAGGGCATTTTCAAGCTGGTGCAAATTCTGGCCAGTGCGAACTTGGCTTGTTGCATCGAAAATGCCTTGTCCCATAATTTTAGCTGTTCCAATTGTAGTCCTGACATGTTTGATGAGCTTTTATATATTTTAATTTCTTCCTGTGTCAAGAGGACCCATCTCCCTCTGTCTGGATCCCTCAAGGATGTTTTATTCTGCCATATGAGTTATTTCTCTGGGGAGGATTTGTATTTTGTTGCTCACTGATTGGCTATCTTTAGCTCCTCCATGATATGTGTTTTCAATGAATGAAATTTGCATTCATTTTTAGAAAATGGTACATATATTCTAAATAGACTTATCAATTTCAATTCCTTTTTTCTCTCCTCCCAGCCCCTCATACACTACCTCTATTTGGAAAAGTCTGCCTTTATTTTGATCTTTAATTTACTTATAACTGGTTTGTAATATAGTTTAAAACTATCATACAGCACTGGTACTGTACCTGTTTATTATGCATGTATATATTGTATAAGTGCCCAGTCATGGTAATTAGCAAACAAATTTTCATTTCTATTCTATCACAAAGACTTTGAATCATCTAGTTATTTTGAAATGTATCAGATTGCTGGACTAAGTTGTGCCCACTGTGATATAGAACACAAGATCAATTTCTTCCCATTTTGGAGTTTCAGTGTTATGTGTCTAACTCTCTCCATCTTTCCTCCCTCTTACATGTCCCCATCTCAAGGGACCACTACTCCACTGTCTTCTTTTATAAGACCAAGTATTTCAGCTTCCACACATGAATGATAGCATGCAACATTTGCCTTTCTTTGTTATGTTCCATTTTCATTCATGCTGCTTCAAATGACAGAATGTCATGCATTTGTATGGCTGAGTGACATTGCATTGTCCTTTTTGCATATCCTCACTTTGATGGACATGTGCTGTTTGTCAATGCCTCCATACATGGACACCCTGGTTGATTCTATATCTTGAGTGTTGTGATTTAGTGCTACAAGGAACATAGGAAGGTGAGGTTTTTTTGCATAATAATTTCACTTTGTTTGGGTTTAAGTAAAAAATTCATCAATATTCTCTGAGATCATCTCCCACCACTCTCTCATTTTAAAAATGAAATTTAATTTGTGTCTTTCTTCATTTACATTTCATAAGATTCTTATGAAATGGATAATAGTTTGATCACATCTTACAGCTAAAGAAACCATGTGTCTTAGGTCTGGGGATTAAGCTTAGTGGCATAAATGCCTGCCTGGCAAGCTGGAAGCTGTGAGTTTGATTCCCGGTACCAAAAAAAAAAAAAAAAAATGTGGCAAAGAAACCGGGTGTCAAAGAATTTAACTGTTTCTGTGTGCAGTAACAAGAATTATACTTAGTGGGTCTGACATTTTTAACATACTAAGTTTCTCCAAGCTCTAGCATCTAAGGTCTTTCCCTATTGCCTCTCTTAACAAATGCATATTTATATCTTATGATATATGCTATAAAAACCAATGTCATGGATGCAGTTATAATAAGAAATTATTTGTGATACCTTTTTATTTTTAATTAACAGATAATAACTGGTATAAATGCTATTTTGATACATGTATAGAGTGCTGGCTAATTTGTGTCTTACCTTCTTCAATATGTACCATTTCTTTTTGCTGGGAAGCATTAATGTCTGCTCTTCCAGCTATTTCAAAATATATTAAATGTGTTGCTAGCTACAGTCATGCTGCTGTGCTACAGAGCACTTGAAGTAGTTTCATATCTAGTTATGTTTGGATCATCTTCACTAATGCCCTCTTTCTCTCCTTCCTTGTCCCCTGCCCAATCTCTGGTCACTACCTGTCTACTCTTAGTTTCTGTGAGACCTCATATGAGTCAGGTTAGACACACCTGCCTCCCCTTTCTTGGGGTTTTCACAGTGGCCTCTCTCCATGGCTCACACACATCTGCCCATGGACACTCTGGCAGCTGCCTTCTCTTCTTGGAGGTCTTTATTCAGAAGCCAGCTTGTGTACTGAACTTGCCTGAATTCTACTTTAGAATACAAAGCACCCTCAATCCATTCTCTTCTCTTTGCTTCTTTTCTTTCTATCCTTAATATCTGTTACTATGGGACATATTATTTGAGCTGTTATTTACTTTTCCATTTCAACCTTTCGATTGTAGGGACATTTATTTTTTCTACATTATTTAAACACTGTCTTCCTGCTATTAGAACAAGATTTTCATTTGACTTATAGACTTCAATGCCTAAAGATATTTATTATTATACTTGTAGAATACATGCCCTCTTGGGGAAGTTGAAAATAGGAAAGGAATTCTCATCAGAGGTGGCATTGGAGCTGCTAAAGCAGAACAGATTCATATGTAAAATATAATTTCTTGCCTGTAGAATAGAAATGACAGCATTTCTTAAACTTTTATAATTCTCTCTCTCTCTTTCTCTCTCTGTCACAGTAGCCCCATGGATCTGCAAAATGATACATGGACTTCAGAATTTCTCCTCCTGGGATTTTCAGAGGACACTCATGTGCAACATGTCTTCTTTGGGATTTTCTTCTCCGTGTACCTGACCACCATGATTGGGAACCTGCTCATTCCCCTGGCTACCATCTCAGACCCCTAGCTGCACATGCCCATGTACTTCTTCCTCTCTAATCTTTCCTTTTCTGACATCTGTCTCACCTCCACCACTGTCCCCAAGATGCTGGAGAATATGCAGACACAGAGACAAATCATAAGCTATGCAGGCTGCATCACACAGATGAACTTTTTCATACTCTTTGCAAGCCTGGGAAACTTCCTCCTGGCTGTGATGGCCTACAATTGCTTGGTAGCCATCTGTCACCCCCTGTGCTACACAGCCGTCAAGAACCCTTGCTTCTGTGGGTAAACGGTTGTGACATCTTGGATAATAAGTGTTCTTCAGGCCCTGTTACAAAGTGTAATGGTGCTGCATCTGTCCTTCTGTGGAGACTTGGAAATTCCACACTTTTTCTGTGAGTTTAATCAAGTAGTGCAGCTTGCTTGTTCTGACACTTTTCCTAATGACCTGGTGATGTATTTTACATCCTTACTGCTGGGCAGTGGTCCCATTTCAGGCATTATTTACTCTTAGGCCAAGATAATTTCTTCCATATGTGCAATCTCGTCAGCTCAGGGGCGGTATAAATCATTTTCCACCTGCAAGTCTCACCTCTCAGTGGTCTCCCTGTTTGATTGTACAATCCAGGCATGTACTTTAGTTCAGCTGCAACTCACAAATCATGCTCCAGTGCAACAGCATTCACGATATACAGCGTGCTCACCCACATGCTGAACCCCTTTATCTACAGCCTAAGGAATAGAGACATCAAGAGGTCTCTGAAAAGATTCTTGTAAAAATAACTGTAGCATAATAGGAGATGGAATAAAAGACGGGCAGAGAACAAAGTGGGGCTAGGATAGCGGAAATGGATGGGAAACAATTTAGATGTAACACATATTTGTACCAACTACCCACAGTGACTCTAATCATAGTAAACTGCAATCATGTACAAATTTTTAAAATGTCTGGTTTTAAACTGTTGCTATTGAATGCAGAATTCCAGGCCACAGCAGTAGTAATTCAAGAATTTATCTGATCACCAAAGTGGAACTTTGTTCCTCTATAATTTCCTGAAGTACCAATGTCTTTGATTTCAGCTTCTTTATATAATTTAAGCCACTTCCTCTGATATCCAATACTTTTCTGCTCTCAGAGAGCCAATATTTTGTTTTTATTTTGCCCTTTTCAGACTTTACCAAAGTGATTCCAAATTTTGGGTTAGAGGAATTATGTTATTGCCATTTGTCTTATATAATTATTATATGTACTATTATGGGACAAACTATACCCAAGATTGAACAGTACTTAATTTCCCTTCTACAAGAAACCTAAAATATAAATACATTACAACAAAATAAAAGATAATAGGAAACAGGAAAGTAAATCCCTTGTAAGAGATGGGGTGAGCAGAGAACAAGGGTGCTAGAGAAAAAATTAAGGTGTACTATGCACATGTATCAACTCCTAAAAATGAATGGAATTATTATACACCACAAACACGTACTAGTAAAAATTTAAAAAATAAATTAAGGTTACAGGAATTTAAAGTGATAAGCAACAGGTGTAATTAGAACATTTAGAAATAAGACAACTCTGCATGTAAGAGAGTTAAGAGTTATGAAGGAGGTGATTAACATAAGGATCTGCCTTGCATCAGGAAGTAATCATTTGCTGTGTGTCTCAGATATAAAGGACATTTGTCATGGATGAGACTAAATTTCCTCATGCACTGTCCCTTTAGAGATTATGAGAAATTTTTAAAAACTAGGAGATGGTTTACTGAGAGCAAAAAAGGGTTTAAATTATGACCAAAATAAGATCATATGATTCTTTAGTCCCAGGGAGGAAATCAGTCATGGGACACAGTCACCCATGTCATTATACTTGCATGATGGGTTTCTGACACCACAAAGATCATAAGCAACCTTTCCCTATTGATCACCATGTTTTCCTTTGGTTGTACCCAAAACTCCATAAGAAACCTCAATTACTTTTCTTAATCAGTGTAATTGTAACAACCAACTCTTTATGACCCTCCTTACTCTTTTTTTGATATATAAAAGGAACTTTGTCAGGCAACATTGCTGAACAGCTACTCTGAGACATTACAAGTGTTCATTTTGCTTGAAGGAACTTTTTTCTCATATTCAGTGTGCCTCAACCTACCTTTCAGGTCTACAAGAGCAATATAAGAAGCTATATTGGTAGACAGCCCTGGAAGCATTTAAGCAGAAACCAGAATACAATCCCATAATAGCAAATAACAAACATCCCACTCAGATTTGTGTCTCAGTGAATAAGCTTCTCACATATGAACACCGATCTTTCAAACTTCAACCAGTGCATGTGCAACATGAAAAAATATCTTCTTCATGATATTTCAGTATGTTAAATACGTGATTTGAAACTCTGTTTCTTTGTGTTCTGACTCACCTGTTACTTTAAGGCCATATTAGGTGAAGACACTGACGTGCTCGAAATTGTCATGCATGTACACTCTTCTATGAGACATGTATTCAAGGACCAGTTTTTGTCAAAGAATGTGGTAAGCACAGGACATAGGGCTCATTAAGAAAATAGGATTCTCATGAGACACGAAAAATCAAGGACCACATATGAAATACAACACAATGCTAATATCTAAATTTCAGGAGGAAGAGTGAAGGTAATGAAACGGAAATAAAAACTTGACCCTCAAAATCAGTGAAACAGACTAGAAGACGCAGACATAATTCCAAACACACTTGGTCACCTTATCTTTTACAAAAGTGTCAAATGTGTTCACTGGAAGAAAGATAACCTCTTTAATAAGTGGTGCTGGAAAACCTGGCTCTCCATATGCCAAAAACCAAAACTAGACACATGCCTATCACCATACATTAAATTAAAATCTAAATGGATCAATAATCGAAATATTGAGAAAAAACCACTAAATTTACTGGAAGAGAAAATAGGCAGAAATTTTAGAGACATATATATAGCTGGAGAGTTCAAGGACAAAACCAAAACTTCTCAGGAAGTACTTTGAGGAATCAACAACTGGTTTTTCATCTTACTAGAAACAAACTGTTCAAATGAAAGAGAAACTGGGGACCAGCCATAATCTCCACATATCTACAGCATGTTGGAACTTAGGCAGCTGGGAAACCAATCAACCAACTCGCCTCCCTGGTAAGCAGCCATGAGCCTACCAGTGTGTGAGCTGAGATGCAAACATCCCATGCCCTGCCGTAGGAGGTTGACCATGTACAACATAGCACATAGGGGGAATTTTCTTCTACCATCTCCTTGAAGGCAAATATTGTTATCACTGTTTTGCTTTGTTGTGATGAATTATTTTGCTCTATTCAATATTCTGTTTTGATAAATTCTATAATGTTCTGAATTTGGTTTGATTTTGTTATACCTGATTGAAAAGGTATAACTACTTTGAAGACAACAAGATATACTATGGCACCTATTACTGTTATCCTGTAACCTGTTGTGACTTGCTTTACCAATTTCACTGCATTGTCTCGATTGGCTTTGTTTTGTCTTGTTCTGTTGTATTTCTCTACCTTCAAAAAAATTAAACAACAACAAAAACAATAGAACATGAGTAAACAAGGTAACAAAATACCTCTAAAAACTCCCAACTCCACCAAAGCTGATCCACTGGACATGGATGAGGAGAAACTCAAAAACAAAACAACAGAATTATATAAGGTCATTAAAAAAGAAATAGCAACAACAAAACAGACCAGTAAGGTACTGAGCAAGCTGAAATATGCTATAACTAAACAGATAATGCACTTAGAAAGCAAAATGAGGAAAAGAAAGTGCTCTAAAAGATATAACTGGATGTATGTTTAAGTCTGTAGGATTGATAACCCTATTACTAAGTTTTTGTTGGATCAATGAACAGAACTGTTTTCAGCTTCACTGTTTGAATGTCCACTTTGTATGCTTTAATTTTGTAACTTGAACAACTATTTCTAAGAGGAAATATGTAATTTAACAACTATTGATTTCTTTTTTTGAAATTCTGTATTATTTCTACACTTTTTTCTGTTTTGCTTTTTTCTCTTTAAACAAAAATTTTAAAAATTTTATATTCAAAAAAAGAAAGTGAAGTGGACATGTAAAAAGAGAAAAGAAAGGAAGAAAAGGGAGAAACACACACATTATATATAGTTAAAATAGTTATACTAGTAATTTCTACTGGTTCATTGAAAATAAATGTTTGTGCTTGTATTGTTTGATCAGTTTGTCATGTCTATATCTTTAATCTGAGCAACTTTGGAGATAGCAGTATGCAATGCATTAACCATTGTTACTCTGTTATCTTGCTTTGAAATTACACATCATTGTTTTTTCCTCTTTAAAATAAGCAAAACAAAAACTGGGCCCTCAGATTTTCTTTTTCTAAATATTTATTCAATTATTTACTTATTTATGTATTTATTTGAGGGCACTCTTGCAGTATATAATGTTTTCATCCTTGCAGGACACTGGTACATGTACACAACATAGCTTAATTTCTTCTGTCACTTCATTTTTCCCCCAACCTTTCACCTTCCCTACAGATTTTCTCATATGACAAATTTACATAAATTCCTTACTTACCAACTATAGTTTTTCTTCATAGAAACAGAAAAACTCAAGTATATTTCTGAGGGACAGAACTGAGGAGCAAAACCATTGGTATGTTGCATGCTATTAGAGAAGAAATTGTTCTTAGGACATTCAAAGTTTTACTCCTTTCATTTTATTTTTTTTTAATTTAAAGAGGAAAAAAAGTAGAAATATTACAGAATTTCACAAAACAAAGGATAAACAGTAAGAGATTACTGGTTGATAAATTACATATTGTCCTTTTAGAAATAGTTGTTCAAGTTACAAAATTAGAGCATACAAGTAGACAGTCAAGCAGTGAGACTGCAAACAGATCTGTTCAACAATCCAACAAGAAATTAGAAGTATGGTTATCAATCCTATACACTTAAATATTCATGCAGTTATATCTTTTATAACACTTCCTATTTCCTCGCTTTTTTCACAATAGCAAGTATGCATTTTTTAAAAATTTTATTTAAAGAGGAAAAACAGCAAAAGAAAAAGGGTAACAACAATACAGAATTATTAAAAAAGAAAAAAGAGAAAAAAACACTAAGAAATCCTTAATTGATAAATTACCTACTGTTACCTTGGATGTAGTTGTTCAAGTTATAAAATTAATGGATACATAATAGATATTTAAACAGTGAGACTGCATACACTTCTGCTCAAAGATCCAACAAAGATTCAGCAATATGCTCATCTATTTTACACACTCAAGCATACATGCAGCTATATCTCCCAGAGCACTTTCTATTCCTCTCTTCTTTACAACAGCAACTACACATTTTGGCTTTCACTGCTCTTATAGTTCTTATCACTTTTTACACTAGAGACACAATATGATATTTATAAATATGATTCTTCTCTATTTCACAAATGAGGATAGTCTCAAGTTGCCTCTATTTACCTATGAAGGCCTCAAGATCATCCTTTTTTATAGCTGAGTAATATTTCATCGTGTAAAAATACCACATTTTTCATCCACTCTGCAGTAGATGGGCATCTTGGTTGTTTCCAAGATTTAGCTTATACAAATTGTGCTGCTATGAAGATGGGGGCACATATATCATTGTGATATGAATTTTTCAGTTGTTCTGAAAAAATACCAAGGAGGGGAATAGATGGATTGAGTGGAACTTCCAATCCTAGTCTTCTGAGAATTCTCCATATGGATTTCCATAGTGGTTGCACCAGTCTGCATTCCCACCAACAGTGGAACAGTGTTCCTTTTTCCCGGCAGCCTCGCCTACATTTGTTATCAATTGATTTCTTCATGGCAGCTATTTTTCCCAAGCGTGAGGTGAAATCTCAAGGTTGCTTTAATTTGCATTTCTTAAATGACCAAGGATGGTGAACATTTCTTCATCTATTTATTTGCCATTTATATATCTTTCTTTGAGAACTGTGTGTTCATCTCAGATGCCCATTTTTGGAGAGGGTCTTTGAATTTGGGAAGCTATGTTCTGGACATAAGTCCTTTGTCTGAGCGATTGCTTGCTAAAATTCATTTCCACTCTGTGAGTTTTCTTTTTACTCTGTTGGTGACTTCCTTTGAAGTGCAGAAACTTTTCAATAATATGAGATCCCTGTTGTTGATTCTTTGAAGTGTTTCCTGTGTAGTTTGCATTTTGTTCATAAATTATCTGCCTATCTCTATGTCTCCAAGACTTCTACTTACCTTGTCTTCCACTAGATTTAGTGTTTGTGTTTTAATATTTAGGTCTTTGAGCCATTTAGACTTTAGTTTTGTGCATGGTGTTATGCATCGTCTAGTTTCAGTCATTGGCATGTGGAGAGCCAATTGTTGCAACACCATTTATTAAAGAGGCTGTCCTTCTTCCAGTGGACATATTTAGACCCTTTGTCAAATATCAGGTGGCTGAGTGTCTTTGTAGTTCTCCTTGCATCTTCTGATCCATTCCATTGATCCTCAGGTCTATTTCTTTGTCAGTACAATGCTGATATTATCACTGTGGCTTTGTAGTATACATTCAAGTCAGGATTTGAGATGCCTCCTGCCTTGCCTTTGTTGCCCACAATTGCCTTTGCTATTCTAGATTTCTTCCATTTCCAAATGAATTTTAGTAGTGTTTTCTCTGGATCTGTGAGGTATGTCAATGATATTTTGATTGTGATTGTGTTAAATCTGTGTAACAGTTTGGGGAGTATGGCCTTTTTCACAAATTTGGTTCTTCCTAGCCAAGAGCAAGGAATATCATTCCATTTGCTAATATCTTCTTCAATCTCCTTTTTCAGTGTAGTATAATTTTCAGCATATAGGTCTTTTACATTTTTAGTTAGATTGATTCCTTAGTATTTCATTTTTTTACATGTTACTGTAAAGGGTGATATTTCCATAATTTCGCTCTTGGTGAGTTTTTTGTTTGTGTACAGGAATGCTATTGATTTTTGAGCATTGATTTTTTATCCAGCTACACTGCTGAACTTGTTTATTACCTCTAGCAGTCTTTTAATGGAGTTTTTTGGGTCTTCTATATAGAGTATCATGTCATCTGCAAATAGTGATACTTTAACTTCTTCCTTTCCTATCTTTATTCCTTTTATTTCTCTCTCTTATTTCATTGTCCTGGCTAGTGTTTCCAGAAGTATGTTGAAAAGGAGTGGTGATAATGGACATCCTTGTCTTGTTCCTGATTTTAAAGTGAAAAGTTTCAGTTTTTGTCCATTTACTATAATGTTGGATGTTGGTTTGTCATAGATGGACTTTATAAGGTTGAGGTAGACACCATGAATTCTGAATTTCTGAAGGGTTTTTATCATGAAAATGTGTTGGACTTTGTCGAAAGCTTTTTCTGCGTCTATTGAGATGACCATGTGGTTTTTGTTTTTGGCTCTGTTGATGTGGTGTACTACATTTATTGATTTGCATATGTGAAACCATCCCTGCATTTCTGGAGTGAACCTAAGTTGGTCATGATGTATAATCTTCTTGATGATTTGCTGCATTGTATTTGCTAGTATTTTGTTGAGAACCTTTGCATTAATGTTTATTAGTGAGATTGGCCTATAGTTCTCCTTTTTTTGGATCTTTCTCTGGTTTTTGTATCACAGTAATACTTGCCTCCAGGAATGATTGCTTTCTTCTTGATTTTATTGAAGAGTTTAAGGAGTATTAGCATCAAATCTTCTCTAAATTTCTTGTAGAATTCAGCTGTGACTCCATCAGGAACTGGGCTTTTCTTTGTTGGTAAGATTTAATTATGTTTTCAATTTCAATAGCTGATATTGTGTTGTTCAAAATTGCTATATCTTCTTGGTTCAG